>PVIH01000400.1:86740-141578 GCA_004025045.1 Sigmodon hispidus
TTTTTAGACAGAGTCTTTGTGTAGCCTTACCTGTCCTGAATTCTGGAATTAATGAATGCACCATGACTGCCCAGATCTTCTGAGACTCTAACAGCTGTCTAGTGTAAGGAGCAGAAAGATGATAGACAGACAGACAGATACAGAGAGAGAGAGAGAGAGAGAGAGAGAGAGAGAGAGAGAGAGAGAGAGAGAGAGGATAGATAAAGAAACACTGATCAGCAGATTTTGTTTAGTTGGTTCTTAAATCAGATGATTTTTTTTTTTTTTAGTCTGAAGGTGCTCTTTCTTCTGTATTGGAAGGACTGGGAGCTCTGAACCTCTCCACACTTAACTGAGAAGAATGAGGATCATGTACTTCCAGCCTTAGTGTAAGAAACTGGGTATATCATATTGTTATTATATCTTAGACTTTTGTTAATAGCATTTTAAATTATGTAGCTAGCTGCTGCGCCCAGTACTTTGAATTAGAATGCTTTTCTTTATGATCATAGCCCTCTGCCAACCTGCATATTCCCTCAGCCTGTCTGTAAATCTAAATAATATTCAGTAATGTTCCCTATCTTACTCTACAAAAGGAAATTTCAATTCAACTTCATCAAATTTGAGGCCTCACCAATTAATAACCTATCAACCTGGTCTTGGCCCAAAAGCATTTGTTTTAAAATCCCTCAATTGTGATGATATCTATTACATTCTTTATGAATTCACTAGGTTTTCACATATCAAAGAAAAAAAAAATTCCTCCAGACAGACACTCCTCAAGAAAATCAGCATCTCAGGCCTCATGACAATGGATCCTAGCCATTTTTTCTTTTCATCCAATAAATTCACTGAATTTAAATGTTTTAAATAAAAAGAACTTCCCTCAGCATGACAAATTCATCTCTATTCTGCGGCTTATCATTTAAACTCTTAGTCCAGCAGGCTTTTGTTCTTGAACTTTACTGTGATTTCAAAGGCTCCTTTCTCTCTTGAACTGTCATTAGAAGCTTGAGAGAGCTTCTGTTAAAGTAGAAGGAAGATGTAATCTCTTTCTCTGCATGTCTGCCTCCCTCTGGAGAACGGTTTTACTGAACGCCTTTCATGACAATATAGTGAAGGAAGCCATGGGTATGGGGAATGAGAAGCATGGTGTCAGAGGTAACCCATGGGCCTTTAATATCTCACTGCTGTGCTGTCGCATTAGAACAAAGAAGTGGGGAACAGTCAAGTCACACTAAGGCACCAGGAGAGAAAGTAGAACTCAGTGTGAGGGGAAATTAAGTATCTACGTCTCATTCTTTATAGCAGTGGCTGTCCTGAGAAGAACAGTGTCCATTTTGACAAAAGGATTATTATAGAATCTTTGAACAGCTGATCTCTTTGGTCCTTCCTTTTTGAAACCCTTTCGTTACTTAGCTTCCAGGATACCACACAGTTGCTTCTCACACTACCTCCCTGGCTAGTCCTTTTCAGTCTTCTTTGTCTCTTTATCTTTTAAAATTAAAATGCCTTAATCCTCACACATGGAGTACTTTCTCTTTATTATCATCCAAAATAAGCACATGTACTTCCAAGTCTTTAAATAGACTAAGAATAGTTACTACCAATCTTTATTATCTAAATTAAGAATCTGAATACTAAAAAAATAAAAGAAAGAAAAAGAATAGAGAAAATCCTTAAAAAGAAATTAAATAAAAATAATAATCATAAGCCATGTGAAGATGAAAATTAAAAAAAAAAGAATTTGAATACTTACTCATTTTTTCCTAAAATGTATTATACTAATATTCTATTTTATTTTAATAAAATTTACTTTTTGTTAAACATATTTATTAATCATTGTAATCTTACTTTCATATCTCAATAAAAATATTTTATTCTTTTTATGATTATACCTTAGCTTGATATATATATATATATATATATGTATATATATATATATATATGCCAAAATCTATTATATCATTTCCATGTCTGAAATATTTTAGTATAGAACTGGTGGATCATTGAGTCAGGAAATTATTTACCATTCATCCATGAAGACCTGAGTTTCAGATTCTGAGCACCTACCTAAAGATAGGGTACACCAACTTCATCTATAATTCCAGTGGTGTGTGGAAAACAAAGATAGGAAGATCTTTGGAGTTCATTAGCTGGCCAGTATAACTGAACTGAGCTCCAGATTAGAGATACACCAAATCTTTACGTCCAACAGATATAATACAACTTTCTGATCCCAAGGCTCAGGATCATTTCAGAAGAGCAATCTAAAAAATTATAAGATTAAGTGAGTTTAGTGTGAGATTGTGTCTCCTAGAAATGTCAGAAGCTACGCTCATAAATTCTCACCAGTTTAGATGCGTATACATGACTGGAACAAAAGCAACACCAGCAGACATGCTAACATGGAAGAGAAAAAGCTCATGAGGCTTCAAGCCTAGACAAAGAACTATAGGCAACTAAGAAAAAAATAGTCTGTTTTAGGGAGAAGCACACCAACTGATTATCCAATACCAAACAGCCAGCACTAAAACTTCACATACAAGTAATATTATGCAGACTGAGCAGGTTGTATTATACATGCACACACTGCAACATGTAGTGAGTTCCCCTCATGCTTGTCAGTACCCATTTTGTTTAGGTATCGTTATTAAGCTGTGTTATTATAAGCAATTATAAATTTGACTTATATTTTTACTTTTCACATTGCACATATAATTTCTGGATCTGGGATAAGAGAGAATAGATGAAGAGAGATGAGAAGAGAGGGGAGGGAGGGCAGAGGAGAGGAAGGCAGAAAAGGGCAGGATAGGACAGGAGAGGGAGGAGAGATTTTTCTTACAACATATGAAAGTCCCGCAAATCCTCTAGTGCCTTTCTGCTTTCTTCTTGTGTACAGAAAAAGTAGGATCTCACCTAAGTAGTAGAGTATATGAAAGCAATTATAGGTGTAATTCCCTTTAGGCAGAGTTTTTCTGTATCCCAGCAGCCTCCTCCAAATAAGCACCCTAAGGCTTATTAATTATAAATGCTCAGTCAATAGCTCAGGCTTGTTACTAGTTAACTCTCACATTTTAAATTGACCCATGTTTCTTATCCATGCTCTGCCACATAGCTCAGTATACTTTTTTTAGTATGACAAGTTCATCTTCTTCTCCCCAAGTCTCCTTCAGATTCTCAGACTCCTCCACTTCTTGTTTATGCTCTCTTTTTGTTTGCAAGTTTTGCTTAACCTTATCCTGTCCAGCTATTGGCCAGTCAGCTTCTTTATTAAACCAGTCACAGTGACAAATTTCACACATTATACAGAAACAGTCTACAATCCACAACACCAAAACAAAACAAAAAAGAGCATAAAACCCAGAGCCCAATAAACAAAGGGTCTTCCAGGTCTATGAAGATAAAAAGGGGCAATGTTGTTTTATACATTGCTGTTTTTTACATTTTTAGCAGAAGGAGCCTAAAAACATCATAACTACAATTAAGAGATGGGGGAAGAAAAATGAAATCTTGTGGGTTTTTTTTTATATAGATTTCTATGTTTGGTTTGGATTTTAATTTTTTGTTTTCTTAAAAATTTATTTTGTTTTGTTTATATGGCTGAGGCACCTCAATACATGAAGCAGATGTCCTAGGGAATGGCTTAATTTTCCTTTCTCTGTTTTTCTTTTTTCTCAAGCATGGGAAAAGTGGTTTGGATTGTTGGGACAAATATGGGCCTTTCCCTTCCTCAAAGAAGATGGAGCTGCTTATAAATTAACCCTCCTATAAACCTCCTCTCTGACCTTCACTCTAGACTGGTAGTCTTTACTGACTTCACAGAGCCACATTTCTTTCTCCATGCTCAGAAATAAACTTAGCATCTTAATGGGGAAAAAAATGAAGGGAACTTCAATTATTATTTTATTGAAGACAATTTTTATTACATTATCCTTGATGACAAAGTGACATAGATTTTAAAGTAAAAGCTTTACCATGTGTCCACCCTTTTTTGGCCTAACCTTGAAGCCTTAAACCTGAAGCTCCTACACCTTACAAAATTCTTGTAACATATACTTGTTTATCCTATAAAGATAGCCTTTCTTTTATGTGTTCTTATTATTCTTATTCTAGATGTTTATTAAGAATGACAATCACATCTTTTTGACATAAAAAAATAAAAGCAAAGACTTTGTATGCACCAAATAGACCACATATAACCAGTTTCTGCTAAACTATCCAAAGAGTTCTAAACATTCTCAGCTTATTAATAAGAAACCAGCCACCCCAGACTGAAGCTGTTACTTGAACATTTTACTGATGCAGTGTTTTTGCATGAGATGTTCCAGAGCTTGAGCAATCTCACTATGAGTTTCCTAGGAAACAAAATCGGTTCAAAAAAAAAGAAAGAGAGAGAGAGAAAACCAGAGTAACAACAACATAACAAAGCAGATAACAACAACCCAGGGCTATTGGCTATTACAGTCTCAGGACAAAAAGAAAATGAGAGAAAAAGAAGTAAGCCCAGGAAGAAAGGGAGGCAAATAGTGTGTGTGTAACTGACCTAGGGATATGTTCAATAAAGACAATGGTTGGTTTTCCTTCTGTTTAGTCGGGAATGTTAGAAAATACCTTCCTCTATTTAGGGCTTGATAGTTTTAGCTTGTTTCTGTTTTTTGTTCACTAATAATTAAACATTGGTACTCCTTCCCTATAAGTTTTCTGAGTTCATCAGGAACACTGTACATAAAATCATGGAACAGGGTACCCATTGTACCCATAGTTCCTTTCATGCTCCATTCAAAGGTATCCTTAATTCTTCTTACCTAAGGAGAGGAAGTGCATGTCAATAAAAGGAAGTTTGTTAACCAAAGATGTAAAAATGCAGCTCTGGTGACTACAGTATGGCTGTGTTCATAACCACTCCAGCCCTTCCTCAAGTTCTCATTTCCTATTTTCCATCAGAAACATACATGGTCTAATTGGTATGCCTGAGAAGATTTTCTTGCTCTTGAGAGTCAAGAACTATTCAGAAGTTATTCTTTAACAAAGTGCAAACATGGATAAAAATATGACTTTATTCATAATAATAAAAATACCATATCTAGCACATAAAAATATTTAGAATCATGGGAAATTTTCAGGGAAGTTACAGGCATAGCCAAGACAGAAATTGTTCTGCTTCCCTAATTATCAGAGTAGGTTTGACCGGTGACACTAGCTTTAAATGTTCTCTGAAACTTCAGTGTGTGTTTCCATACAGGCAGTCTACATAAGCTAAAGAGACCATCCACATCCGGACGGTGACACAGAGGCACTGCCTGTATTCCACTACAGTTTGGTGGAGCCTCTGACCCCGGTTTAGCTTTCCCATTGCTTTATTTGCGTGCTTGCTAGCAAAGGGCCCTTTGGGAATCAGTGCTTATGCCACTTTGCTTTCCTCGGTCTGGGAAGTCTTAAGGCTTTCAGGTCTAATCTTCTCACCAGCCATTTTTTGTGTAAATGTGAAATTGTCTATGTTTCTTCATGATTATACCTCAGGCTATGCATCCTTGGTACACACATGTTTGCTGAGGGACCACCAGGATTAAGGGAGAGCTGGGAGTTCACAAAGCATTTTGATCATGTCCCCCATACTGACATTAAGTCAGAAGTGATCCCATAGGATAATAATGGAAGTGAAACTTCCACCTGCATCTGCCTGCCAGAGGGTTTGGTTAAAAATATGCTCCACCACATCTGGAGCCACTCACAGGGTTTGACTCTGAGCAGGTCAAACCACTTTGTAGATGCCCCTTCTTCCCCAACTCATGCTATAACAGCAGCTTCAGGGCATCCATCATGGGTAACTACTTCCTTTGGGGATAGTTGTGTATCTTACTGTGCTCCAGCCAGCGGGATCTTTAACATAGACCTGAAACTGGGGTTAAGACAAACGGGAGACAAGAACACAAAAGAACGAAGGGCAAGATAAAAAAATTTCTGATCAAGCCCCCTACTTTATTTTCAGGCAGCAGTTAAATAGGGACTCAAGGTGGGAAAGTTCACACAGATAGATAGGGTGGGGACATTCCACAGTCAAAAGGTATTCTGTTAAAACAAGATGTGTTATTTTGGAAATCTACCTGTCAATTGCCTTACGGGAAAAGGGATACCTGTTCTCTGGGAGTCTAACCGGAAAGGAGACACCTGTTTGTTGCCTGGGGAAAAGCTTAACTCATAGTAAAAGGGAAGCTTAATTTGAGTCTTGCCTGAAGGGCTAAATTCCTAGTGTAGCTTGCGACAGTGGGCACATTGGCCCTCAGTTCCCAGCATTACTGTGCTTGAATTGGTGGATCTGAGCCTCCACTGCTTTAAAGAAAATGCAAAGAAAACAGGAGGAGGATCTAGTTCACATTCAGGAAATTGAAAGAGATAACAATGTACCCTGGATGTTTATTTCTTGTACTAATGAAAATAAGGCTTTCTGTTAATATTAAACAGACTAAAATATTTTTTAAAAAATTAAGAATTAGGGGTGCTATAATTACTCATAGTTTTTCATGTGGAACTTTAATGCCTCAAAAATATCTACAAATTCCTTGCAGGTTTAGGTATCTCTACCTACTTTCCATTTTGTGCCAAAAATACTAATTTCCAGATGTGCATTTACTGACAAGTTGATTACTGCATTGAGTTCTGATGAATCACTTCCGAAATTGTGTAACTATGTTACAGTTTTTTAGACTTTATTATTTATATTTTGTGTGTGTTGATGTTTTGCCTAGTTATATGTACCATGTGTACATGGTGACCCTAGACCCCAGAATAGGATTCCAGATTCTTTAAAAATGGGGTTTAATATGACTGTAAACTACCATGGAGTTGCTTGGGCTAAATTCAGGTTCTGTGCAAGAATAGCAAGTGTTCTTTACTATTCAACAACTCCAGTCTTATAACTATTTTATAATTTTTATTTCATTCTTTTCTTTAATTTCTTATTAGTATTTTTTGTTTTGTTTTAATTTTTTAATAATTAACACTCCCTCTTAAAGACATCAGACTCAAAAATAAAAATCATCTTTTATATGCCAAAGATAATTACTTCAAGGATGGCAATTTTCCTTTTGTTTGGTAACCTGTGTCAATAAGATACCTAAGGTAAGAGTAGTAGTTTCTATTTAACATGTGTTTTTGCTTTCCTAATTAATGTGCTACACATAAAAAACACAATACTGTCATTTGAGACACAGTGTAGATATGCATTTCCGGCAGGCCTCCAACATCTTGTTCTCCTGCCTCAGCTTTCTGAATTAAACAAGCTAAACAAGTGGCCATTCACCACCTCACCTTTGCCAAAGTATGATTTCTAAACGGGCTGTCCATAGTGAACCACCAGTACAGTCTCAAAATCAGTCACTGTATATGATAATAAAACCAATCCTACTGTCAGAGTCAGGATATATACAAATCAGTATTTCCAAGCTCAGTATCAAAGATGAGTCTCCAGATTTTAAAGCAAACTGTGGCTTAAAAGATAGCATCCTTCAAATAATGAGCATTTTAGAAAATCTTTAAATCTATTAGCCCACTAGTCCAGTAAGTAGATGCCAATTGGTATATTATATAACCGTGACTCCTATGGCTATAATTTTGTTATTAGTTATTTTTCTTAAGTAATATTGAATAGAATGCAGGGTTAATAGATAATTTTTATTTAAAAAGGTTTTTTCCCATGTATCTCCCTGTTCACCCTCCCTTCTCTCCTCCTAAACCCTTCCAGTCCTCCCTCAGCCCCTCTTCCCCTCATCCATTCTCCGAGGAGAGCAAGGAGTACCAAGATGGGTCAGTTCAATGTGATGTATTCATTTGAGGTTGGTCTGAGTCCCTCATCCCAGAATTAGGGCTAGGTTAGGTGTTCCTCTGTAGGGAATGGGCTCTAAGATGCCAGTTCATGCACAAGAACATGGTCCAACTCCACAAAGTTCTACATACTGCCCATGCCATTTGACGGTCATCTCCTTTAGGACAGTTTAGTTCATTTTCTTGGTGGTTCCTCATTGGCTGTTTTTGATACAGTGATCTCCCCAGAGCTCCAGACAGGCATTTCTGTGGGACTTTTCATAATCCCTATGCCTTTGCTCATATAGACTGTCCTCTCTCTCTCTCTCTCTTTAGCTGGATTATGAGCTCGACCTAGTGCTTAGCTGTGGATCTCTTTGCTTTTGCCTATATTCATTGCTGGATGAAGGTTCTAGGATGAACACTTTGGCAGTTCATTTATATGATTATAGAGGAAGTCATATCTATCCACCACCTTCACTTTTAGTTGGAGACCTAGCCAGAGATATCCTGTAGGTTCTCAAAGCTTTCCCTAGAATCTGACCTCTTTCTAACCCCACTCTTGATAGAGAGGCTCCCTCTATCAAGATATCATCTCTTTTTTCTCCCTCTTTGTTGTTCCTCTCAATAAACCAACTCCTTTTCTCATGATTTGTTCCCACCTCTCCTTAGTCACTACCCATTATGATCCTAATTTGCTCAGGAGATCTTTATTTTCTCTTCCCAAGGGGATGCCTGGATAGCTCACTCAAATTTCTTCTGATTCCAAGCTATTCAAGGATTGTGGTTTGCAGCCTGACTATTCTTTCTTTTTGTCTAAAATCCACTTATGAGTGAGTACATACAATTTCTATATTTCTGGGCCTGTGTTATCCCACTTAGATTGATACTCTCCAAACCCATCTACTTATTTGCCTGCAAATTTTAGGATGTCTTGTTTTACTTTTCTTTTTTCTTTTTCTTTTTTTTTTTTTTTTTTTTTTTTTTTTTTTTTTTTTTTTTTTTTTTTTTTTTTTTTTTTTTTTTTTTTTTTTTTTTTTTTTTTTTTTTTTTTTGCTGAGTAGTACTCCATTGTGTAAGTATACCACAGTTTGTTAATCCATTCTACAGTTGAAGGACATCTAGGCTGTTTCCAGGTTCTCACTATTACAAATAATGCTGCAATGAACACAGATGAGCTAATGCCCTTGGGACTGGCTTACAGTTCTGAGATTAGTCCACTACCATTATGGTAGGAAACATGGTGGCATGCAGGCAGACATGTTACTGGAGAGTCATCTGGATCTGCAGGCAGCAGGAAGACAGTCAGGCACTGGTCTGGATTGAGCATCTGAAATATCAAAGCTAGCTCCCAGTGACACACTTCCACCAACAAATTTATCCCTACTCCAACAAGGCCACATGCCCTAATAGTGCCACTCCCTATGAGCCTCTGGGGGCCATTTTTATTCAAACAACCACAAGTCTCTTCTTCCTTGTCCTCAGTGCTACTTGCAGTTATTTGTCTCATATTTGACCATGTAATGATGGCTTTCAATGTCTCTAAAAATATCAAACCACATACTGTTTATATACAATTATATGATCAGGCCTGGCAATCTTCATAGGGACCATCAGATTCTCTGGGTAGAAAAGTATGACACCTATTGAAGTATATAAACATGTCTTGTTTTAATTTCTTTCTGTTTATTTCTCAAAAATAGTCTTATTAATAAAGTATTTATTCATACAGTCATGCAAAATAATATCTCTACAATGTTTCTTCATACCCTATTTATCCTTTATTTTTCTTTGAAAGGCACAGTATCATCTAGCATATTTAGGTCTCCAACCAGTAGTGGAGGGGATGCCTAGGTAGGACTTCCTCTATAATAAAATGAATAACCACCCTAAGTGTCATCACAAAACCTACATCCAACAATGAATAGAGGTGAAGACAGTATTCATGGCTGAGTACTGGGATGAGCTCCTGTTCCAGCTGTGAGTTAGGGAGAAGATTCTGTATGAGGAAGGAGATATGGATTATGGGGAGGTGTCCCATAGAGATGGCTGGCTGGAGCTCTGGGGAGCTCACTGAATCAATAACAGCCACTGGTGAGCTACCAGGAAAAGGTGTTGGGCCCTCCAAGGGTAGACAACTGTCGATTGACATGGGCTGTATGTGGAGCCTGGAGGAGTGGGATCAGACTGTGTGTGTTCCTTTGTGTAAGCTGGCACCTCAGAACCCATTCCCTGTAGAGGAGTGCCTAATCCAGTCTTGATATTGGGATGAGGAAATCTAAGTTGCCATGGAGTGGATGCCCTGCTGAGCTGACCCACCTTGGGACTTCTCTGGGAGGGAACGGGGAATGGGCAGTGGGGAGGCTGAAAGGCTGACTGGGAAGGATTGGAAGGAAGGAAGGGAGGGGGAGCTAGGAGACACATGGAAAAAAAGACTTTGATAAAAACAGTACAAAAAATAAATAACTATATGCTCATTTTTAATATAGTATTACCTTGTAGGCTCATACTTTCTCAATTTTCTGAATAAATAAACTAGTTTTGATGCATACTTGGCTGTCAGCATAGTTTTATAAGTATTTCAGTAAGTTTGAAAAAAATGACTTTAAAGGAATTGTGATCAATGGTAGAGTTTATTGAGATATTACTGTGGAACAAGGCGACTCAATTTTAAACAGAGGGGTGGATGGACTTGGAAAAATGTATATCCTTGCATATTATTTGGTCAATGGATTGGGTTCTGAGAAGTATGGTAAATGACTGGAGTTCCTTTTTAAATTAGAAATAATATATGATCCTAACATTTAAATAAGAGATCTGCACAATTAAATTTCAAGATATTTATTGATGTCCAGACTAACACCATTTAATGGTGTAATATATTAAATCACTTCTAAAGATCAAAAGCGTTAATCAAAAGAAAGGTTAAGTTTAGTTAGCTAAAGAAGTACACAAATGTGAGAATTATAGGGGAGTAATTAGTCATCGCTTATATCATTGCTTGTCCACAGGACAAAATTTGCTTACTCAGTAACAAAAAAAAAAAAACCCAAAAAAACAAAAACAGAAACTTAGATTCAATGGAATGTTAACATTGATCAAAATGGAAATTTCTATTAACCTTTTCTCAAAACATTAAACATATTCAATTTTCTGTATTTATAACTCTCTGTCAGTCACTATTATATATTTTGCAAGAAGCTAAAGCTTTCTATAAAGCCTTTTGTTCCCTCCATCACTCTCCCTCACACAAGAGTTTGTTTTGTTTACTTTGAGACTGTATTTTAATTTCAACATTTCTATCTTCTATTCCCTTACTCCAAATTTTTCCACATACCCTTCCTCACCCTCCTTCAAATTCATAACCTCGGTTTCCTTCAGTTTTTTATTGCATGGATATATGTATTTGTACATACACATATATCCTCAAATATAACCTGTTGCATCTATATAATGTTTCTTATATGTATGTGTCTTTGGGGCTGATCATATGTCACTGGATAACAATCGATGTGCTCTTCCCTGGGGAGTACCACCTCTCCTGCACCCAGCTTTAATCAGTTTGTGTAGTTCTCTGTGTGTGATTGAGGTCTCCTGGACTTTTCTTTATGCAGTTTGGCATGTCTATTGTCGTCCTTCACATATTGTTCATATTGTTCATCTCACATATTGTGGTCATATTGATGAGACTTTACAGATATAGCTGTGGAAGTTGCTAGGAGACACAAGTTCACAACAAACTCACTAATCCTCTTGCTTTAATGGATCTCTGTGAGCTCCAGGCCACCCTTATTTTTCAAATTCATGACTTATTTCTAAATTATACTTTTGTGTGTGTGTATGTTTGTATGTGTGTGTATTGTGTGTCTGTGTATCAATTGCTAAATACATAATATAAATTTCTCAGTCTGTATGTTGTTACCTGTATGTAAATTTTTCAGGGTTAACCATTTGGTATTGGATAATTATCAGTGTGCTCTCCCTGGGAAAGACTATTTCCCTCCCTCATTTTAATGTTCTTTGGTTAACTATAGTTTTTGTCTAGGGTTGAGGCTTATGGACCTAACTCCTAAGCTTTCAGCCTCCACCCTCATATCTCTACCTCTACTCTTGTATCTCTACCCCCACACTCATTAGCATATGTATAATGTTTTGAAAGTCTCTTGGACAACCTTCCTCAGGACATATTATCACAACAGCAGTAAAGAAAATAAAACAGAAACTTAGTAACAAGAAGAGAACACTGTTATGATAAACCTAACCAACAGATATTTAGAACTGTTTCATGAGGAGACTATTGAAGAGTTTGGTACTTTGGTTCAGAGAATTACTTATGATGGAAGCAGAGCTTAGTGAACCATTCTAGTGGTAACTCTAAAGAGTAGAAAGTTCAGAGAAGTGTGATCAGTGGAGACATGTATTATGAGGTTTAGAGGAGGAATGGAAATTCTATCAGGAACTGGGCTAGTGGTCATTCCAGAACTATTTGAGCTAAGAATCTGCCTTCATTTTGTGTTTTGAGAACATGAATGAAGTTGGTTCTACTTAAACACAGTGGACTGATATGTTTGACAGACAGAATTTCAAGAAACATTATCATTCAGAAAGATACTGACATAAAAACATAATTGTTGAAAAGATCTTTGCCACCAAAAGGAAACCATCTGTCCTGCAGTGGGACATAGAGAAGAAGTCCTGAGAGCAAAGTTTAAATTTTAGAAATACCAGCAAGCACATTCAAAAAAAGAAAGATGAATTTTAAAGAGATGCACGCTCTAAGTGTTCTCTGCCCCTCAAAAACAGCTGCTTACAGATGTGTCTCTCTACAGTTGGCACATAAGCTGCTGTCACATAGGCAAAGCCACAGATCAGGGTCTAAGATGACAGCATAACTTGGCAATGCTTTCCACTTGTTGCTGGTTTTGGAAGCATGTAAGATACAAGACTGAGTGAGGAGTTTGTTAAGTCTTGCTCAAAAGTTGTTAAAATCAGCTGAGGCAAAGAGATGTGTGGCAGGTTTGGAAGTCATGAATGGTCATTTTCTGAAGCTATTAGGATTCAGACGAAGGCATTTTGGGGATATGAAGAACACAGGATGTGCTCTGCAGGCATGGATAGATACTATTCTAGGAGAGAGATAACTTATACTATAGGTGGCAGGGATGGACGATTAGGACTGTTCATCTCTTAGTATCTAGACACCTGTCTCAATCTCCAGATGCTGGGTAGTGTGCTGCACAATTTAGTGTTTTGCCTGATGAAATTTGGTCTTGCTTTTGATCATTACTGCTGTTGTGATAAAATGTCCTGACGAAAGTTGTCCAAAAGACTTTCAAAACATTATACATATGCTAATTATATATTACGTCTTCCATTTTAGAATGAGAATGTTTATTCTGTGCTGCTACATAATGGAAGCATAGAATTTACTTTTGTTTTTGGAAGCTCACAGTTAAGAGGTTATATTTTATTTCAAGTAAGATTTGTACCTTTACATAGCATGGAATTATTAAAGAGTATAAGGACTTTTAAAATTGGAGTGCATGCATTTTGAATCAGAAAATGGCAATAAGCTTTATGAGGACCAGTGGTCAAAGGTTATGATAAAAATAATGTATTGGTGTCTTAAACTGACAAAGTTTGATATTGTAATGCTTACTGTCACTTAAGAGACATTTCTCCAGCCTCACTTGTGAGGGATAAAGCCTTTAAGCATGCCTGTAAGAGAGTCTGTTGGTTAGATGAATAGAGTGTGAAGATGGACTGCAAAGCATAGTTCTTTCCATGGGTGAGAGTCCTTAAGTAGATATAAAAGAAAGTCATCTGAGCACTAGAATTCATCTTTCTTTACTTGTTAGCTATAGTTATAGCTTAACCAGCTATTCCAATCTCCTGCTGTTGTAACTTCCCTGCCATGATTGACTACAACCTTTCACTGGAAACACAAGTAAATATTTTCTCCTTTCCTTTGCATTTGCTATATCAATTTATCATAGCAATAGAAAAAGAAATTAAAACACATGAGCATACAGTTCTATTTTCTGGATACAAACTTAATTTCCTTCAGGAATATATTCAAGAGTAGTATAACTACATCATATGGTTGATTGATTCTATTTTTGAGAAACTTACATATTGTTTTTCATAATGGCTACAGTCTATTACTTTCATGAGAGCTATATTTCATGAGTTATGGGTATGTAAATTGAATTTTTCCTAGTTTTACCTAAGCAATATTGGAAATCCTCTAAAGGGTACTTTATTCTTAAACTGAAAGAATAGATTCCAAAATATCATAATACTGAAATACAAAATATAAACAGACACACACAAACAAACATACCACAAAACAGGAGCAAATGATTCCTTCTTTTTCCTTTAAGGTAATTTAAACAGAAAATAAGAGTTGATCTGACAAGCAAACCTTTGTCGTTATCCTCTCTTCCTTAAAATCTCCCAAAGGATTAAGGAGAAACCTGGATCAAAGGAAACTCTCAAGAACCCACAAGTATGACCACAGTTAAGACTCCAAGCAGTGGAGGAAAGGGTGCCTGAATTGATCTTCCCCTATAATCAAATTGATGACCACTCCAATTGTTGTCAAAAAACCTGTATCTAGCAACTGATGGAAACAGATGCAGAGATCCACAGCTAAGCACTGGGCTGAGCTCCCAGCTCAGTCAAAGAGAGGGGAAAAAGGATTATATGACCAAGGAGTGAAGATTATGATGGGAAAACCCCTAGAAATAGCTGGCCCAAGCTACTGGGAGCTCACTGACTCTGGATTGACACCTGGGGAACCTCCATGGGACTAAAGTAGGCCTTCTTAATGTGGATGATAGCTGTATGGCTTGAGGAGTTGGTGGAGCCTTTGGCAGTGGGACTATCCCTAGTACATGAACTGGCTTATAGCCTTGAATGGGAACTGGGGTGCTTAGTTCTGCCTCAACTTGATATCCTAAACTTTGTTGACTCCCCTGGGAAGCCTTATCCTCCTCAATGAGTAGATGATGGGGGGGGTGGGTACTGGTAAGTGAGTGGGAGGAGGAGAGAAGAAAGGAACTGTGTTTGGCATGGAAAAGGAAACTTTTCAATTAAAAAAAAAGGTCAAAAAACCTCCCAATGGATTTCACTCATAATTTTCACAATATTTTTATGAATTAACTTCACTATGACCATTGTGTCTTCTGAAAATGTGCTGTGGTTCTTCATTGCTTCTGCTTGCTGAGTTATTCTTTCACCAGAAATCCATATTCCATCCATCTCTAGAAAATAGAAGTTAATTATAGAGAAAAGGATGCCTCCTGTGAGATAAAATCTCAAGATACCTACTAAACAAACAATGCTGTTTATATCACCACTTTTTCAGTATGGTTTTGATATTACATTTTACTTAATTTTATATATGCATATATAATTTCCCTTTTTGTCCCCTTTTATTAAACATATTTTTATCACATAGTGTATATTATTAAAATATACCCTCCCTATCCTCTTCTCAGTTTCTCTGCTATTGCCCTTCAATTTGGTTCCACTCCCTTCCTGTCTCAGAAACCCAAAAACAAAAAAAAACCCAGGCTTTTAAGGATTAGCAATATGGTAAAATATAATGTTATCAGATGAAACAAACAAAAGCACATTGGAATTGTAAGAAAGAAACAAATGAAAGGAAAAGTGTCCAACAGAAGCACAAGAAACAAAGACATACTTATCTGCACACTCAGAAATTTCATAAAAATAAAGAATTAGAAGATATAATATATATGGAAAGGACTTGTAGGGTCAAAAGAGAGAAAAATAGCATATAAATAAAATAAAAATAATAAATGTAGTGGTATTATGTTATAGCATTGTAAATAATTGTCCCGCCTACTAGTTTAATAAAAATGTTGATTGTCTGAAGACAGAAAGAATGGGTGGAACTGCCAGACTGGGAAAATCTCAGAGCAGAGCAGACATGTCAGACAGATGCCCCAGGGATGTGACAAAAACATGACCAGCAGACAGTAGCAGACACAGAGGAAAGAAGCTGAAGTGCTTCTCTAAGAAAAGGTACCAAGCTGCATGGCTGAACAGGATAAGAATAATGGGTTAGTTTAAGGGTAAAGAGTTAGCAAGCTATATGCTTGGGCCCTATGTCCATCAGCATAAAAATAATACAAGTGTGTGTATGTGATTATTTGGTCCTAAGTGTCAGAAGGGCTGAGAGTGGGTTAAAACCTCTGGTCTAGACCAAAAAGTCTGGGCCAGAAAATTATTACAATGGATGGAAATTATAAAAATAGGAAAAAAGAAGCCCTTGACACTCTCTTAGAGAAAGCTCAACTTTCATTTGCAAGTTATTATTAACTGGAATAATTTTTAGTTTAGGGATGGGGACATCTATCCACTTCTCTCAGCTCTACACTCCAAATGGTGGAGACCTATGCAGACCCTTTATATGCTACCTCCTCAGTATATATAGCTCATATTGCATATTTTTTTTTAATTAAGAGGATCTTTTTGTTGTTTTGTTTTTCCTGTCCTCAGCCTTCCTCTGGTTCTTCCAATCTTTCTGGCTTGTCATCCATGAGTTCCCTGGACCCTGAGGGGAAAGATTTGATGAAAATATCCCATTTAGAGCTGAGTTTCCCAAAGTCTATTACACTGCATAAATGTCTGGATGTAGGTCTCTGTATTAGTTTCCACCTGCTGTTGGAGGAAGCTTCTCTGATAATGGCTGAGGAAAAGTGGCTTTATAGCTGAGTTGGTGTTTACACTTATCTTTTAGGAGCCTGTAGAACACCTTCCTGTAAGAAAGATCCTCACATATAAGGTAGAGGCTCTATGTCAGCACCAGTTCAACTTTTCCACATTCAATGAGTTGTGTAGGTGTTGTCCTCAGCAACAAGAATTTGATTTCAGTTTGTGGAGTAAAACCTATGTTTTTATTTCATGTTTATAGCCTGGGTTATTTATGGATACTATAGGAACTCATTAGTCAGCAATTCAATTAGATATACACCAATCCAAGTACTGGAAGCTACTTTGCTATCAATAAATGGTCAATTGAGGTTCTGTCTCCCCCATTACTTGGAAATTTTATTTAGATTGCCTTAATACATACATACAGGGTTCTGGTTCCGCTTCCAGGACCAGGTGCTGTCTGCAGAGTGAGTCCCAGAGCACTCTGTAACAGGCACACATAAAATATGCCTGTCACCATACCCACAGCTGCTGCTGAGGGATTTGTGCAGCTACCCTACTCCACGACCAACTGAGTGAACAGATAACAACAGGGGTCCCTGAAGGACAGACACAGACTCAGACCCCGCCCAGAGGTGAGGAGGGGTCACCAGGCCTAAGCGCCTATATCCCAACCAGGGAGGGAGAGTTGAGCTCCCATCAGTTTTGGTTCCACTTCTGGAACCTGGTGCTGTCTGCAGAGTGAGTCCCAGTGCACTCTGTAACAGGCGCTCAGATAAAGTCTGCCTGTCACAATACACACAGCTGCTGCTGAGGGAATTTTTATGGCTACCCACCTCCACCTCCAATTGAATAAACAGTTAATGACTGGGGTCCCTGAAGGACAGAATCAGACCCCACCTAGAGAGGTGATAGGAGACACACAAGCCCGAGTGCCACAACTGACCAGGGGCCACCTAATTATGAACCACTGAAGCCATGGGCAAACATCAGTGCAAAAACTTCCATAAAGAACAATAAGTTAACTCCAGAAGAAAGTGGCGATCTTACAAATAAAAGACCTGAACTAAGCAATGAAGAGGAAACAGAAGGAAGCAACACCAAAAATTCCTTTTTGATGATCATCAAAGCTCTCAAAGAAGATATGAAAAATAGCCTTAAAGAAATAGAAGAAAATACAACAAAAAATTGGAAGAGATGAACAAATCTATGAAAGAAGCATGCCAGGAACTAAAAGCTGAAATAGAAGCAATAAAAAAGGTACAAAATGAGGCAAGGATGGAAATAGAAAATCTGAAGAAAAAAGCTGGATCCATAGATACAAGCATAACAAACAGAGTTCAAGAGATGGAAGATAGAACCTCTGAAGTGAAAGACTCAGTAGCTCAAATAGATATATCAGTCAAAGAAAATAGTAAAACTAAAAAAGCCATAAATAAAATGTTCAGGAAATATGGGACACCATGAAAAGACCTAATTTGAGAATAATAGGAATAAAAGGAGAAGAATACCAGCTCAAAGGCACAGATAATGTTTTCAATAAAATCATAGGAGAAAACTTCCCTAACCTGAAGAAGGAAATGCCTATAAAGATACAAGAAGCTTACAGAACACCAAATAGATATGACCCCCAAAGAAAGTCAGCACACCACATTATAATCAAGCCACAAAAAATACAGAACAAAGAAAAAAATTTAAGAGCTGCAAAAGAAAAGGGCCAACTTACATATAAAGGTAGACCCATCAGAATAATGCCTGACTATTCAATGGAAACGATGAAAGCTAGAAGGGCTTGGTAAGAAGTTATACAGACACTAAAAGAGCTTGACTGCCAAACTAGAATTCTATACCCTGCAAAATTATCAATTACCATAGATGGAGTAAACAAGGTATTTCAGGACAAAGTCAGACTGAAAGAATATCTATCTACTAATTCAGCACTACAGGGAGCATTAGAGGGAAAACTCCAACCTAAGGACCACAGATACACACATGAAACCACAAACAATCAATAATTCCACAGAAGAATACTCCAGAGAAAGGAAATACAAACAAGTTACCACCAAAGATGGCAGGAAATAGGAATCAATGGTCACTAATTTTTCTTAATATCAATGGTATCAACTCTCCTATAAAACGTCACACACTAACAAGATGGATACAACAACAGAAGCCATCCTTCTGTTGCCTACAAGAAACACACCTCAACTGCAAAGACAGACACAAGCTTAGAGTAAAGGGTTGGGAAAAGATTTTCCAGTCAAATGCACCTAAGAAACAAGCAGGGGTTGCTATCCTAATATCTAACAAAGTAGACTTTAAGCTAAAAGCAATTAAAAAGGGACCAAGATGGTCACTATATATTCATCACAGGAAAAATTGGTCAAGAGGAGATTTCAATATTAAATATTTATGCCCTTAATATAAGGGCACCTACTTATGTAAAAGAAACACTGCTAAAGCTCGAATACCACATCAATTCTTACACTCTGATAGTGGGAGACTTCAATACCCCACTTTCAACCCTAGATAGGTCAACCAGACAGAGACTCAACAGAGAAATAAGGAGTCTAAAAGAGGTTAAAATGCAAATGGATTTAATAGATATCTATAGAATCTTCCACCCAAAGGCAAAGGAATATACATATTTCTCAGTTCATTATAAAACTTTCTCCAAAATTGATCACGTAATTGGTCATAAAGCAAATATCAGCAGATACAAAAAAATGGAAATAATCCCTTGTAACATATCAGACCACCAGGGCCTAAAGTTAGAGTTCAACAACATCAAAACCCAAAGAAAGCCTACCAAATCATGGAAACTAAACATCACTAAGCTGAACCATCTCTAGGTTAAGGAAGAAATTAAGAAAGAAATCAAAGTCTTCCTAGAATTTAATGAAAATAAATCCACAATGTATCCAGACTTGTGGGACACAATGAAAGCAGTCTTGAGAGGAAAATTCACAGTGCTAAATTATCGCGGTAAAAACCCGCCGTGAGATATGTGTTAACTGGGGTTTATTTTGTGAAAATCACTTACAAAACAGAGACAGTTTTAAGAGAAAATGAAAGGATAAGGTTGCAGCGCGCTGAAGCATTTCTGAGGGAAGCTCCTCATCCCCACACCGTACCTCTGAACTCCCGCGCCACTGGCCTGAACTGCGCACCCGGTAGGGAACTATCGGGAGAGAATGCCAGCTTCCTGTCCTGGTACTCTCCCTCGAAGGTCTACTTCTGGAATACTTTCCAGTTATCCACGCCACACTCATCTCCAGTCCTCTGACGTGATCATTCACATATATAGTTCCCGATTTCCTGCTACATCTCCCCGTTTTGTCTAAATATGAAGGTTCTAAACTAGGTATAAAACTACATACTATAGGGATCATTATAAGACACTGTCTGGGAAAGAGAAAGATACTAACGTAAGTGAGGTCAAACTACTGCTAACAAACAACAACTACAAAGTACAATTTAATATCTAAAATGTTGATATAAGAAAATGCACAGGGATTGGTTTAAGGCTGTTTATCTTAAACAGTAGAGTTCTAACACTTGAGTGTCTTTGCTGAAATGTGAAGTAATAACAACCTCAACTATCTAATGTTCAACACCGTCAAGACCTGAGAAGGAAAATATATATCTAAAGTTGGAAGCATGAAGTAACTTCAAGAATTTAGGAGAAGACAACATCAGTTAACTACCTGGACAGTCATCCACCACTTCTCTGTATAACGGGAGCATCCATCCTTGTGGCTACTGGCCTAGGATATCTGACAAGTTTCCATAGAAGCAGAGTGTTTTTTGGTAGGACCATCTTATCCCGGCTAGGCAGGCTTCGGCAGTCTCTATCCCTCATCCTGGAGGTCCATTTCACACACTGAGCATGCTGACAGCAGTAGGGGCAAGTCCAGTCCTTTTGCCCCTCAGGCCATTATTCGCCAAACAAGACAACCTCTTTGCAAGATGTCTGTGATGCTCAACACCACCTTGAGAAAGGAACAGTGATGCCAGGAGTTGTCATGTCTCTCAAGGCCAAATTTGAGATAACAAAATCTTGAATGCCATATTCTCTCGGTCTATGAAGTGGTTGAAGACACCTATCTATTGGGTGTATTCTAACATGTTTCTGAAAAGCCTGAGTATTCTGACTTTTAGGTGATAAATCTGAGTAACCATAATCTGCAATCCCAAGCAACCAAGAAAGTGAGGCTAACATTGTAAAAATAGGCATTCCAAAATGAGTGTACAGCTCCTCCAAATAATTTCAAGTATAACAATCTTAGGAAAAGTGAAGAAAATATACATTTTTTATCAAATGACAACAATATCCTAACTATATATCATTATATATAAAAATATATCTAAACAGATTTATATAAAATAACTCATGTGTATAGTACAACAAATGTTATGACTATCATAAATAATTAGAGGTAGAAATTGCATTATGGAAATGACAATGCACTTAATACACATCAATGTGCAAAATATTTTAGACAGAGGTAGACACGTGCAAAATAGGGCAATTACACATTCAACTTTGCATCAATATATATTATCCCAATCAGACATATAGATTAATTTCCCATTTGTGTCAATATACAAACATTCGTACCATGTTCAACTTTGTATCAATATACATATTATCTAAATCAAACATATAGATTGATTTCCCATTTGTACCATGTCAATTCATTTTTCATTCATCCTTTGGATAATAGTTGCTTGCAAGTATAATGATCTCCTATCTATTCCCTTTTCTATCTCTCTCTCTCTCTCTCTCTCTCTCTCTCTCTCTCTCTCTCTCTCTTTATATAATATCATTCTATCCTCTACCCAAGATTAACTTATAACCATTGTACCAAAATGATAATTGACCATAACCCTCTCTTGGATGACCAACTTATCGGGAAAGGGATGTAGTTCTTTCATTGAGTTCCTTCATGCTGGCCTGTGGGCGATGGTATCTCTGTGGGGTCCTGTAAACTAAACAATCGTTAAATCCTAATGAAGTACCTGTAAACATATATATATATATATATATATATATATATATATATATATAACCATTCCACAAATGTCTGTAACCATTCTCATCGTACTGAGTGAGTCCATCTGAAATATTTGCTAAAGATATGATAAGAAACTATCTTATGACTGTCCTGATTGGTCTATACCTCAAAAGTGATCACTGAGTGACATACAGCAGGTTCCTTCTTACTCTGTCTCAATGTGTGTGTGTGGTTTTTTTTTCTTTTTTTTTTTGTGGGGGCCCCATCTTCCTTCTGAATGCCTTGTAGAGTGCTGGTAGGAGAAATTGTTTTTAATGGTGAAGGATCCAATGGATATTATCAACTGAAGATATTGAACCACCAGAAAGTATTGTGTGCAGAAAAGATTTCTAAAGTAAGAGAGTAAAAAATGCAGAAAGAAATAAGATTTAAAATTTAAAATAAAAGTGAGATAAGATTGGTCCCTATATATTTCATCTATTTTCTGTCCTACTTCAGGTGGCTTTTCTGATGTGAGACAGAGTTTTTAAAGTTTTATTTACCAATACGCTTGGGTTTAGAGAGGGAGTAAACCACTTGCTCCACCTCCAAAGCCAGCCTTTTTTGTTACCAAACCAGGACCTCCTTTATATATATAAATACATAATCATTAGATATAGATGTACAGTTGTGAGAATAGAGAAATTACCCTTAGTGCCTGTCAGTGTCAGGTGTCCTTGTAATACCCTGTAGTCCTTTTAACGTTTCAAAAGTCTGAGTATTCAGCATCTTTTTAGCTTTGTGAAGAGGGCTGTATCCATTCTTCTGTAAAAACAAAATTAAGACCCTGCCCCACCTTAATTAAGTGAATGTTCCTTACCACATATCCAATTGTTTTATCGGCACACGAGCCATTACTCCTCCTCAGGAGGGTTCTCCTTTTCAGTCCGGTTCTTAATCAGTCTCATTGGTACCCATATTTTCTCTTTTCCTGTGGAAACAAAAGCAAAAGCCCTACCCCAATGAAGCACATGCCCTGGCTTCCATTCTGAAGTTAGTACATCCTTAAAATAAACAGGTTGATTCAACTCAGAAGTTCTTTCTATTACCCAGTGTTTCTCTGCAGCTGAAGTTCCTTTCTCATCAGCATTAAGAAAGTTTAATGTCAACAAGGCACTATGTAATCTCTCCCTAGTTTTTTTCATACCACCTTTCTGTTTATGAAGCATCTCTTTCAAGGTGCAATAGGATCTTTCCACAACTGCTTGTCAAGTGGGATTGTGTGGTATCCCAAAGGTGCTTTATCTCATAATATCCAAAAATTTGCTTCATTTTCTGGGAAACATATGCTGGAGCATTGTCAGTCTTAATGTGATCAGGAATTCCCAATATGGCTATGGCTTACAGAAGATGAGTGAGTACTGCATTAGCATTCTCAGAACTCAGTGCGGTAGCCCAGTGCATTCCTAAGTAGGTGTCAATGGTGTAATGAACATATTTCATCTTACCAAATTCTGGGAAGTGAAACACGTTCATCTGCCAAATCTCATTGCTCCTAGTACCCTTAGGATTACTCCCAGCGGGCAAAGATGGTTGATTGTAAAGGGAACACTTGTCACACTTTCATAAAATTTCCTTGGCTTGATGCCAAGTGATGGGAAAACTCTTCCTTAATCCCTTGCTATTGACATGATGCTTCTTGTGAAATTCTGAGGCTTCTACCACATTCCCTATCAATAACTGATCAATCTCATCATTACCCCGTGCTAAAGGGCCAGGAAGGCCTGAATGAGCCCTGATATGTGTTGTATATATAGGATGTATTCCATTTCTGATGATATCCTGTAGCTGTACAAATAAGAAGGTTAATTCTGTATCATCAGGAATGAAGTCAGCAGTTTCAATATGAAATACAACTGCTTCTGCATAATGAGAGTCAGTTATCAGGTTAAGGGGTCCAGGAAAATCCAATAACACCATAAGAATGGCATACAGTTCTGCCTTCTGAACAGAATCATAAGGACTCTGTGTCACCTTACTGAAGTTTTCTGATTTATAACCAGCCTTTCCTCTTTTATTTGCATCAGTAAAAAATGTAGGGGCTCCAGAAAGAGGTTTATCATGTACCACATGGGGGAAAATCCAATTAGTTTTCTTTATAAATTGAATCCTTTTGCTTCGGGGATATTTATTATTAATCTCCACCAGAAACCCACTAGAGGCCTTTTGCCAACGTTCATTGTCTGCCCATTATCGATCAATTTCCTCATTAGTCAAAGGTACAACAATTTCTGCCGGATCCTTTCCAGTCAATTGTCGAAGCCTGAATTTTCCTTTGAAAATCAAATCTGAAATCTTTTCAATGTATGTTTTTAGTTTTTTACTTCGTATATGTGGCAGAAATATCCATTCTAATATAATATTTTCCCTTTGCATTATGACCCCAGTAGGGGAATATTCAGAAGGCAAAATAACCAGGATACAGTCGAGGTCTGGTTCTATACGGTTAACATGTGCTTCTTGTAATCTCTTTTCCACCAATGCTAGTTCTTTCTCGGCTTCAGCAGAGAATTCCCTGGGACTACTCAGATCCTTATTTCCATCTAAAGTTTTGAACAAATGAACCAGTTCATAGTTTTTAATACCAATAACCAGAATTATGTGTGCTATATCCCCCAATAGCTTCTGGATATCATTAAGTGTCTTTAATCTGTCCCTCTTAAGTTGTATCTTCTGAGCTTTAATTGTTTGCAAGCCTATTTTATATCCCAAATAATTGATAGAATCCCCTCTTTGTATCTTTTCAGGGGCAATGTGAAGTCCCCAATCAGGCAACACCTTCTTCAATTCCTCAAACAGTCTTTCTAAGGTGTTTACGTCTGGGTCCGCTAACAATATAACATCCATATAATGGTAAATGATAGATTGGGGAAATTGTTTGCGTATCACTTCCAATGGCTGTCGGACAAAATATTGGCATAGGGTGGGGCTATTCAGCATCCCTTGTGGAAGGACCCTCCATTGGTACCTTTTTAATGGGTATGAATTGTTAAAATTAGGTATAGTGAAAGCAAACTTCTCCCTGTTTTGTTCCTGTAGAGGTATTGTAAAAAAAACAGTCCTTCAGATCAATAACTATTATAGGCCATCCTTTAGGTAGCAAAGAAGGTAAAGGTATACCAGATTGTAGGGTGCCCATGGGCTGAATCATCTTATTAATTGCTATTAAATCCTCTCCATTCTCCATTTCCCAGACTTCTTGACCACAAATACAGGGGAATTCCATGGGCTGGTCGATTCTTCCATATGTTGAGCTTGTAACTGTTCCTGCACCAATTGTTCTAGGGCTAGCAATTTCTCCTCTGTCAAAGGCCATTCTTGGACCCAAATAGATTTATCCATCAACCATTTCAAAGGCAGGGCTGTTAGTGTCTTAGGGGTGCTTGCAGTTTTAAGACTGCATCTTTGTGCAACCTGAATGACCGATGGCTGTTTTATGTAGCCTCTTGAGGTATTACCTTCAAGGCCACGATTAGTTCTTTGGCTAGTATGTAGGCCTGGAGGAATCTTAATTGAGTGTTCCATTGTCGTAGGAGATCACGACCCCATAAGTTCACTGCTATGTTGGCCATATATGGCTTCAATCTCCCTCTCTGTCCTTCTGGTCCTATGCATTCTAGCCATCTCACACTCTGTTTTACCTGAGACAATGTCCCAATACCTAAAAATTGAACGTCTACCTCCTTCAGAGGCCACCTGGGATGCCAGGCCTGCTGAGTTATGATTGAAACGTCAGCCCCCATGTCGACTAAGCCCTGCATAAAAATATTGTCTATTCTTATTGTCAACTTTGTTCTTTGTTCATTTATGCATTTTATTGGTTTGCTGGATACCATCAACTTCTCTTTTAAGGGCAATCTATTGTCTATGGTTATATGATCTACTGTTTCAGGCTTAGGATTTGTAACTCATCCTGAGGACACTGCTCTTCCACTGTGACTGGATATGACTGAACCCTTTTTGACTTGGAGGACTGATTCTTGGGGGCTTCCCTGGGGAAGCCCCGAGTTATGTTTCCCAATGGTTAAATTTGCCATCTTTGTCTCTTATAGATCTACATTCATTCATCCAATGTCTGCCTTTGTTACATGTCCTACATAGTCTAGGAGGTAGTGGCTTTCTGTTTAAGTCACTCCTGTGATTGGAAAAGTTCCCACGTATGCTTTGTCTACAATTTCTCTTTATATGGCCTGGCTTACCACAATTGCAGCAAATAATGCCTTGATTTCTCATCTTAGCATTAGCAATGGCTTGACCTACCCAATTCTCTTCATTATGGTGTAGATATTCAGCATTAAGTGCATATTGAATTCATTCGTCTAAGGGAGCACCCCTGATCTTTAATGGCATGATCAATTTTTTACATGTCATATTAGCATTATCGAAGGTCAAAGAGAGTATTGTTTCCTAACTTCTGAATTAGATACTGCTTTATTTACAGCCTGAGTCAACCTCTGTAAGAAGTCTGTATAAGGCTCCATTGGACCTTGTTTAATCTGGGTATATGACTCAATTCTCTGTCCTGGGTCCAAAACCTTTTCCCAAGCATTTAAGGCAGCAGTACGACACAGCAACAGAGCATTGTCATCATAAGTAGCCTGAACTGATAAATCAGCAAACTGGCGTTCCCCAAGGATTTGGTCCTTGGAGACAGTAACATTTCCAGTTTGATCTCTAGATTCCAAGGCTTTAACCTCTTCTCTAAACCAATTCCTCCACTGGAAGTTTTGGCCATCATTCAACACTGTGTTCGCCAGATTCTTCCAGTCATCAGGAATTACTCGATTCTGTGCTGACCATGAGTTCAAGGATTGCCTCATAAAAGATGATTGTACACCATAGTTCACTATGGCTTCCTTTATTGATTTTAAATCCTTCATGTGTATAGGTTCATAATTGTATCCCACATTGTCAGAATCCCTTCCACGTGGTTGTGGTTTTTTGTCCTCTGCCACAACTGGGAATAGAGTTGGAGGGATGGGGTTAGTCCCCTCATGGTAACCACTCTAGGTAAAGAACCTTCCCTGCAGTAGCACCGTTTAAGAGGGGGCTCTGGGTTATCTTGAGCAGGTGTTACCTCAAGATCCTTTTCTAAAATCTCCAAGCAAGCCCCATGATCTTGTAACCTAGTGGTAATGGTCTTTTCCAGAGTTTTAAAATCTTCTATAAATGATCTCTCCAACAATTTCATGTAGTGGAAAATCCTCCCTGTCTCCACATCTGTCCATTCTACTATCTTCTGTTCAAATTTCCTAGAGTTTCCATCCATTATCCTAAAATTTTCATTCATTTTTTAAATTTTTCATCCAATTTCCTAAAATTTTCAGCAATATGAGCTCTAAATTCCTCTGTGATCAAAGTAGACCTCTCTTCTATGGAAACAATGAGTTTCTGGAGTGTCTTAATACTTTCATCCATGCCAGACATCTTAGCCTCATACTCTCTATGTTGAGATGCCTTAAAATAGGTAAGTATAAAGTATATTATCACACAAAAAAGCAAAAGGACCCCTGGGTGGAGATAACCTCCAAATGCGTAATCCTGGAAATAATCCTCTATCACCATTGTGACAAAGTGAGAAAAATTCTGAACATTTATCTGGTAAGATATTATAGAAAGGAAAAAAATATGTAGAAAAGAAAAGGAAGAAAAGAATATATTCAGATGTAATGTGAACTTATGGCCAGCAGATGTCGCAGTCGTGATCAGCAGCAACAGCAATGGTGCAGGAAACGAGGTGGTGATTCGACTAGGAGGGCCTTTCTTAGATCTTTCAACAAATCCTACCATGCGTGACCCACTAGAACGGGTCAGTCTGTCTCTCAGGAGGTCTGCCGCATGCAGATTCGTTCCCGGTTGCATACAGGAGGCTCGTGCACTGCTGGTAACCAAAGTTGTTTAGACCAGCTCCGTGGGTGGGTGAGGAACCCGGTGGGTTTGTAGAATTAGACCCGCGTTCAGGCGCCAATTATCGTGGTAAAAACCCGCAGTGAGATATGTTTTAAATGGGGTTTGTGAAAATCACTTACAAAACAGAGACGGTTTTAAGAGAAAATGAAAGGATAAGGTTGGAGCACGCCAGAGCATTTCTAAGGGAAACTCCTAATCCCCATACCATACCTCAGAACTCCCGCGCCGCTGGCCTGAACTGCGCACCCAGTCGGAACTCTCGCAAGAGAATGCCGGCTTCCTGTCCTGGTCCTGTCCCTCAAAGGTCTACTTCCGGAATCCTTTCCAGTTAACCACGCCCCGCTCATCTGCAGTCCTCTGACACAATTGCTCACATACATAGTTCCTGATTTCCCGCTACACTAGATGCCTATATGAAAAACCTAGAGAAATTCCACACTAGAGACCTAAGAGCTCAGCTGAAAGCCTTAGAACAATTAGAAGCAAACTCACCTAGAAGGAGTAGATGGCAGGAAATAATCAAACTTAGAGCTGAAATCAATACAATTGAAACAAAAAGAACAATACAAAGAATCAATGAATCTAAGAGTTGGTTCTTTGAGAAAGTTAACAAGATAGATAAGCCCTTAGCCAAACTAATCAAAAGAAACAGAGAGAGAGTGTTTCAAATCAACAAAATCAGAAATGAAAAGGGGGACATAACAACAGACCCCCAGGAAAAAAGAGAATTATCAGATCATATTTTGAAAATCTGTATTCCACAAAAATCGAAAACCTAGAAGAAATGGACAGCTTTCTAGACAGGTACCATCTACCAAAATTAAATGAAGGTCAGATTGATTATCTAAACAGGCCTATAACCCTTAAGCAAATTGAAGCTGTCATTAAAAACCTCCCCAAAAATAAAAGCCCTGTCCCAGATGGATTTAGTGCCAAATTCTACCAGACATTCAAAGAAGAATTACTACCGTTACTCCTCAAAATATTTCACACAGTAGAAACTGAAGGAATATTGCCAAATTCCTTTTATGAGGCCACAATCACCGTAATACCCAGGCACTCAAAGACACAGCAAAGAAAGCGAATTACAGACCAATTTCCCTCATGAATATTGATGCAAAAATTCTCAACAAAATTTTGGCAAACCGTACACAACAATGTATAAAAGATATCACCCACCACGACCAAGTAGACTTCATCCCAGAAATGCAGGGCTGGTTTAACATATGAAAAACTGTAAATGTTATCAATCATATAAACAAACTAAAGGAACAAAACCACATGATCATATCCTTAGATGCAGAAATAACCTTTGACAAAATCAAACACTCCTTTATGATTAAAGCCATGGAGAGATCAGGAATACAGGGAGAATACCTAAATATAATAAAGGCAATTTACAAGAAGCCGACAGCCAGTATTAAGCTTAATGGAGAAAAACTCAAAGCAATCCCACTAAAGTCAGGAACTAGACAAGGATGTCCTCGCTCCCCTTATCTAATCAATATAGTTCTCAAAGTTTTAGCTAAAGCAATAAAGTAATGAATAGAGATTAAGGGGATACAAATTGGAAAAGAAGAAGTGAAGCTATCTTTATTTGCAGATGATATGATTGTATACATAAGTGACCCACAAAATTCTCCCAAGGAACTGTTACAGCTGATAAACACCTTCAGCAATGTTGCAGGTCACAAGATTAACTCAAAGAAATCAGTAGCCCTTATATACACTAAAGAGAGAAGAGCTGAAAAAGAAATAAGGGAAATATTACCCTTCATAATAGCTGCAAATAGTATTAAATACCTTGGAGTAACTATAACCAAAGAAGTAACAGACCTATTTGACAAAAGTATTAAATCACTGAAGAAAGAAATTGAAGAGGATATCAGAAAATGGAAATCTCTCCCATGTTCCTGGATTGGTAGGGTCAACATAGTAAAAATGGCAATTCTACCAAAGGCAATCTACAGATTCAACACACTGCCCATCAAAATCCCAACACAATATTTTTTGGACCTTGAAAGAACAATACTCAATTTCATTTGGAATAACAGGAACGCCAGGATTGAGAAAACAATTTTACTCAACAAAAGACCCTCAGGAGGTGTCACCATGCCTGACTTCACGCTATACTATAGAGCTACAGTAATAAAAACAGCCTGGTACTGGCATAAAAGCAGACTTGTGGACCAATGGAATAGAATTGAGGATCCAGACATTAACCTAAAAACCTATGAACTCCTGATCATTGACAAAGAGGCCCAAAACATTCAATGGAAAAAAGATAGTATATTTAACAAATGGTGTTGGCATAGTTGGATGGAACTGTGTAGAAAAATGCAAATATATCTGAGTCTGTCACCCTGCACAAAACTAAATTCCAAGTGGATCAAAGACCTCAACTTAACCCCAACCACTTTGAACTTGATAGAAAAGAAAGTGGGAAATACACTTATACGGATTGGCACAGGCAACCACTTCCTAAATATAACACCAGTGGCATAGACACTAAGACCAACAATCAATAAGTGGGATCTCCTGAAGCTGGGAAGCTTCTGTAAAGCCAAGGACACTGTCAATAGGACAAAATGACAGCCTACAGAGTGAGGAAAGATTTTCACCAACCCTACAAGTGATAGAGGACTGATCTCTAAGATATATAAAGAGCTCAAGAATCTAGAGCCCAAAACCTTGAATAACCCAATCAAAAAATGGGGTATAGATCTAAAAAGAGAATTCTCAGCAGAGGAACTACAAATGATTGAAAGGCACCTGAAAAAGTGCTCTTCATCTTTAGCCATCAGAGAAATGCAAATCAAAACAACTTTGAGATACCACCTAACACCTGTTAGATTGGCTAAGATAAAAGGCACAGATGACAGTGTATGTTGGAGAGGATGCAGAGCAAGTGGAACACTCCTCCATTGTTGGTGGAAGTGTAAGCTTGTTCAGTCATTTTTGAATGCAATATGGCGATTTCTCAGAAAATTGAGAATCAGTCTCCCCAAGGACCTAGCAATACCTCTTCTGGGTGTATACCCTAAAGAGGAACATTCACACTCCAGCATTATTTGCAATAGCAAGAACCTGGAAACAACCTAGATGTCCCTCAAGTGAAGAATGGATTAACAAACTGTGGTACATCTACACAATGGAATACTACTCAGCAGTAAGAAAAAATGATATCCTAAAATTTGCAGGCAAATGGATGGATTTGGAAAATACCTCCTGAGTGAGGTATCACAATCTCAGAAAGATAAGCAGGGGATGTACTCACTCATTAGTGGTCTCTAAACAGACAAACAAGAAAAAAATCCAAGCATGCTCAAGCTGTAAACCACAACCACTGAACATCTTAGGATCAGAAACACCCTGGACTGACCCTTCGGGTCCCACTCCAACTATAGGAACACCTGACTCACTCTTGAGAGAGGGGGGACAAAACTGGTTTTGCCAGGAGTGGAGACTGATCCAAGCATTATCGAGTCAGTGGGGCCATAGGACTGTCTGCTCCATGCCCAGGGAGGGGCTGGGGATTTGCGGAGAAGAAAAAATGACTGGATGTTGCGGGAGGGGGAAGGGACCTTGAATAAGGATATACAGGGATGAAAAAAAAATTCAGAGGGAAAGCTGAACACAAAGTAAATATATGTGTAGCAATCTTATTTGCATTATCACCCTTGATAAGTCATGCTTATGATTTTTATCTTCTTTATAGTTATTGTTAACTTATCAGCATTCTAAATTCATTTTACTGTTTTTCTTGATAAATACAAAATAAATAAAGAAGAAAAAAATACATACATACATATATACATACAGACCTTCATATATATTTTTGCAGTATTAGATTTCCATATTATTTTTCAAGGCCCTGAATTTTGTTGTGTCTTCCTATATTCCCTCCTCCTGAGGCTTCATTTTCTTCCTCCCATCCTTTGTTCATGAACCTGTCACTATCTTTTTTATTCTCTTTCCTGGGAAGGCATATATATATGCCTTTCATATATATATATTCCTCTCTAGTCATTTATACTTAACCTAATTTCTGTGGTTTTATGGGTTATGGCTTAGTTATTGTTACTTAACAGATAATATTCACATATAAGCAAATGTAATATTTGTCTTTCTAGGTCTGGATGACCTCATTGAGGATGATTTTTTTTTATAATTACATCCATTTACCTGTGAATTTTATGATTTTCTTTAATATTTTTATTTATTGTTTGGTGGTTTTAAATCATGTACCCCATAAAACTCAATTATCATTCCTCTCAGTTTCATATCTACTCTTAAGAACTCTCCATTTACAAAAAAAAAAAATAATGCTCATTTATGCTACTCATTTACTTACTGGAGCATAGTTAAACTCCCTGTATCTAGACCCTTAAAGAAAACAAGTCTTTCCTCACCCCCACCCCTGCCAGAGGCTATCAATGCAGATGAAGCACTGTGTCATTTAACCACGTTCTAGACTTGAGCTCTTGTATACAATGGCATCTTTTTTTTTTAAATAATGTCCACTAATGATTGAGTACATACCCTGTTTCTCTTTCTCAGTTTGTGATACTTTGTTCAGAAAGGTATTCTCCAATTCCATCCATTTGCCTGAGAATTTTAGGATATCATTTTTTCTAACTGCTGAGTAGTACTCCATTGTGTAGATGTGCCACAGATTGTTAATCCATTCTTCAGTTATGGGGTACTTAGGTTGTTTTCAGGTTCTTGCTATTACAATTAATGCTGCTATGAACATAGTTGAGCTAATGATTTTGGGGTGTGAATGTGCATTTTTAGAGTATATGCTCAATAGTGGTATTGCTCGATCCTTGGGGAAATTGATTCTCTGTCTTATGAGAAACTGCCATACTGCATTGCAAAGTGGCTGAAGAAGCTGACACTCTGACCAACAATGGAGGAGTGTTTCCTTTGCTCTGTATCCTCTCCAGCATAGGCTATCATCTGTGTTATTAATCTTAGCCATTCTGACAGATGTAAGGTGGTATCTCAAAGTTTTTTTGATTTGCATTTCTCTAATGGCTAAAGATGTTGAGTACTTTTTCAAGTGCCTTTCAGCCATTTGTCATTCTGCTGAAAATTCCCTTTATACTTCTGAACTCCACATTTTGATTGGGTTATTTAGGGTTTTGAGTTTCTTGAGTTCTCTATATATTTTAGATATCAGTCTTCTATCACTTGTAGGGTTGGTGAAAATCTTTTTCCATTCTGTAGGCTGTTGTTTTGTCTTAATTACTGTGTTCTTGGCTTTACAGAAGCTTCTCAGGTTCAGTAGGTTCCACTTATTAATTGTTGTTCTTAGTGTTTGTGCTATTGGTATTATATTTAAGAAGTGGTCACCAGTGCCAATGCATTGGAGAGTATTTCCCACTTTCTTTTCTATCAAGTTCAATGTAGCTGGGTTTATTTTAAGGTCTTTGATCTACCTGGATTTGAGTTTTGTGCAGGGTGATAGGTTTGGATCTATTTTCATTTTTCCACACACTAACATCCAGTTATGCCAACACCATTTGTTGAAGATTTTTTTTTTTTCCATTCAATGCTTTTGGCCTCTGTGTCAAAAATCAGATGTTCATGGGTGTGTGGGTTAATGTCAGGGTCTTCAATTCAAGTCCATTGATCTGTTATTTCATTTCATAAAGGCTGAAGAGTAGTACTCTTTTGTGAAAATGTGCCACATTTTTCTCATCCCTTTATCAATTGATGAATCTTTAGATTGCTTTCAGTTTCTATCTCTTATGAGATAGAGCAGTAATTAACATGATTTAGAAAGAGTCTCTGTGGTAGAATGAAGCAACCTTCGGTATCTGCCCAACAGTGGTATGGCTGAATCAATCTTCCTTGGAATCACAACACTAATTTATATTGTGTGTGTAAGTTTTCACTCTCAACAGAGATGGATGAATGTTCCCTTTACTCCATATTCTCTCTGTCATAAGATGTCACCTGTGTAACTGATCTTAACTATTTTGACTTGATTAAGATAAAATCTCAAAGTAGTTTTGATTTGTATTTTCTTGATGACTAAGGATGTTGAACATTTAAGATTTTTCAGTAGTTGAATTTTAATATTTTGTGTATTCTCTGTTTAGATCTGTACCCTATTTCTGCTCTAGTTGGCAATTTGATCCTAAAAATTATAAGTTATTTTTTTTATAACAAGGACACAGTAACTAAGACAAAACAACAGCCTACAGAATGGGATAAGATTTTCACCAACCCTACAAGTGACAAAGGACTGTTCTCTAAAATATATAGTGACTAAAGTCTTATGCATCTTTATTCAGAGCATCATATAATTTGATTCTGAGTGTTAGGCAAAGTTATATAAGGAAAGGTCACTTGAGTTCAAGCTGTATACTGGCATAAGAGCACATTCACATGAATTTAGGGTATATCAGTTAGGGGACAATTCCCTTTAGGAAATATTACTCTAATACTAATGGGTAAGTAAACCATTTCTATTTACAACACCTGGGAGGGACACAATAGCACATTCCAAGAAGAAGTGTATTTTATGAAGAAACAGACGTTACAATACTTTCACCTTTTCTCCTGGGAGTTAACTTATAAGTTTTCAAAAATTCTTCTCACATAACTTAACTCATGGACTATAACAGTAACCCACTTTTAAAAAACTTTCTTTTCATTTCATTTAATCTTTGTGTCTTTGACATCATGCCTCCAGACCCAACCCATCCCCCCTCCACACCCAGAATAAAACAAGGTAAAATTTAAGAAAAAAAATAAAAGGGAAAATCTCATCATGGAAGCTGCAGTGTGACACACACAGTGAATCATGGGGTAAACCACTTTATCTATATATTTTTACATGCAAGTGTTCATTGCAAAGAATTATTTTTCTGGTTCTAGGCTCCTGGTCTCTGCTGCACCATTACTTTTAAATTGTTTATGTGTTTATTTTTTCACATCTAGAGTTTGAATTTTTATATATGTTGGATATTAGCCCTCTACTGGATATATAGTTGGTAAAAATATTTGTCCATTCTATAGGCTCCCATTTGGCCCAGATAACAGTGCCCTCTGCTGTGAAGAAGCTTTTCAGTTTCATGAGGTCCCTTTTATTAATTGTTTATCTTAGTGCCTGTGCTAATGATGTTCAGAAAGACTTTTCCTGTGCCAATAATTTCAAAGCTATTTCTCATTTTCTCTATCTTATTTTATGTTGAGGATTTTGATTTCTTTGGAGTTGCCTTTTATACAAAATGTTAAATATGCATCCATTTGAATTCTTTTGCATGTAGCCAACCAGTTTGACCAATGTAGTAGGAAGTGTCTGGCCTGGACTAGCCCCAAGATCTGGACCAGCAGTCCCAAAGTCCAAAAGTAACACATACAGATACTTATATTAATTTTATGATGATCTGTCTATGGCTCAGTCATATTGTTAGCTAGGTCTTTCATCTTAACTCAAACTATTTCCATTAATCTGTTTAGCCATGTGGCTTGGTAACTTTTCTCATAGCAGCATTTCAACTTCTTCCCTCTGTGTCTGCTGACATTTCTCCTGATGTCTCTCAAGTGCTATCTCTGATCTTCCTGTTTCCAGAGTTTTCTTAGTGTGGTAGCCCCACCCACACTTCTGGTCTGCCTTCAGCCAATCAGAGTTTATATTAAACAGAAGGTGGGACGATTATTTACAATGTAGCAGGGCATGTTCTCACTAAAGACCAGCAATATTTAGTGAAAATGTTGTCATTCTTCCAGTGTGAATTTCTCATACACAGCTCATGCTGGAGACAATGTAGAGTAAGGGCAACATTTATCCATTGTGGGTGAAAGTGCAAACTTGCACAGCCACTAAGAAAATCATTGTAGTGGTTCCTGGGAAGATGGATCCAGCCATAACACTGTTCAACAGATACCTAATGAATTCCTTATCCTATCACAGAAATTCTTTTTCAACCATGTTCATTGCTGCTCTTTTCATGATAGAGAGACACTGGAAACAATCTAGAATGTACAATAAGAATTTTGTACAAAAAGCATCTTGATATTTAGATTATGATATTTTTAATAACTTCTACTTCAATGCTTGTCTGATCTTGGTTTAACTATAGTAAGTGTTATATATTGAGAAAATTATCTTTTTAAATTTTTTTGAATTATTAGAGTAAAGGACTTTGAATTTTGTTTCTTTGTTTGGGTTTTTTTTTTTTTTTTTTGAGACAAGGTTTTTTTTGTATAATATCTAATAGCCCTGGCTATCCTAGAACTCACCCTGCAGACCAGGATGGCCCCAAACTCATAGAAATCTACCTACCTCTGCCTTCCATGTGCTGAAATTAAAGGTATGTGTCATCAACTTTTTAAGGTATGTACTTATGACTCTCTGAGCTTCCTTAGTGTCTGTTGTTGTAGCGTCTTTACATTTCTAATATTGTTAATTTACATATTCTCTCTGCCTTTTAAGTGATTTGGTCAAGGGTTTGTCAATCTTAATGATTTTTTTCAAAGAAACAACTCTTTATTGACTCTTAGTATTGTGTACATATGTGTTTTATTTCTTCCATATTTGATTATTTCATATTATCTACTCTTTTTACATGTGATTTATTTTTGTTCTAGAGCTTTCAGTTGTGCTTTTATGTTACTAGTATAAGATCTCTGCACTTATTTTATCTAGGCTTAGTTATGTAAATATGCATCTTAGATCCATGCTTATTGTGTGCTTACGTATGTTATGTATTCATTTTTTTTCTCAATTCTAGAAAGTTTGCAACAATTTTCTTAATTTCTGTCTTGCCCTTTTTTTCATTTTGTAGAGAGTTGTTCAGTTTCCATGAATTTGAAAGCTTTCTGCTATTTCTGTTTTGTTGATATACAGCTTTAATCTGTAATGGTCAGATAAGATAAAGTCAGTTATTTCAATTTTATTGTACCTGTTGAGACTTGTATTTCATCTGAGTGTGTGGTTAATTTTGAAGAAAGTTTGATGAGCTGCAAAGAGTAAGACAAGGATGTATTTTTGTGTTTTGTGAAATGTACAGCAAATATCCATAAGGTCCATTTGGTTTATGATGTATGTTAATTCCAGCATTTCTTGTTTAGTTTTTATCTGGATGCCCTATCTATTGGTTAGAGTGGGGCACTGAAGTCATCCACTCTCAGTGTGTGAAAGCCAATATGTAATTTAAGCTGTAGTAGTGTTTTTCTTTTTTTATGAACTTGGGTAGTCTTGTATTCAGTGCATAGATGTTAAAAATTGCAATGTCTGCTTTTAGAATTTTTTGCCTTTGATGAATAAGTATACTCCTTTCTTATCTCTTTTGATGTGATTTTGTTTGAAGACTATTTTGTACCAGCATTCTTCTTAGCTCTGTTTGCTTAAAATATCTTTTTTTGTTCTGTTACCCTGAGGTCCTATCTATCCTTGATGTTAAGGTACTTTTCTTAGATGCATTTTAAAAATCGATCTTGTTTCTATATCAGTTCTATCCATCTGTGTCATTATCTTGGGGAAATTGAGATCATTAATGCTGAGAGATACCAATGAGCAGTGTCTCTTTATTCCTGTTATGATGAGTGTGTGTGTGTGTGTGTGTGTGTATGTGTGTGTGTGTGTATGTGTTTCTCTTCTTTTGATTTTCTTATTTGGAATAATTTATTTCTTGTTTCCAGGGGTGTATTTAATCTCTTCAGATTGGAATTTTCCTTCTAGTTTCTTATGAAAGGATAGATATGAAGACAGAGGTTGCTTAAATTTGGTTTTATCCTGGAATGTCTTATTTTCTTCATTGTAATTGAATGCTTCTGGGTATAGTAGTCTGGGATGGCATATGTTGTCTTATACAGTCTGTAAAACCTCTATTCAGACCTGTCTGACTTTTAGTCTCCATTGAGAGGTCAGATATTATTCAATATGTTACTTCATCTTTTCGCCTTGTGACTTTTTATATATTTTTTGTTTTGTGCATTTATGTTTTGATTATTGTATGCTGAGGGTACATTCTTTCGTGGTTCAGTCTATTTGATACTGTTCATGCTTCTGATAGGCACCTCCTTTGACAGGTTGGGGATTTATTTTTTTATGATTTTGTTGAAAATATTTTCTGGGTCTTTGACCTGTGTTGCTGCTTCTTCTTCTTCTTCTTCTTCTTCTTCTTCTTCTTCTTCTTCTTCTTCTTCTTCTTCTTCTTCTCTTCTCCTCCTCCTTCTCATCCTTCTTCCTTTCCTATTAAAATTAAATATCATCTTTTCATAGTATCCTAGATTTCCTGGATGTTTTGTTCCAGTATTTGTTTAGATTTAATTTCTTTGACCAAGCTATTCATTTCTTCTACCTTGTCTTCAATGCCTGAGATTCTCTCATCCATCTCTTTTATTCTATTTTTGAGATTTACTTCTGAGTTTTGCTTTCAAGTTCCTAGGTTTTTCATTGCCAGGTGTCCCTCATGTGGGCTTTCTTTGTTGATTTTATTTCCACTTTCAGGTCTTGAACTCTTTCATTGCTTTTCTTCCATGATTTGTTTTTGTTCTTATAGACTTTTAAGGGATTTCTTTATTTCATCTTCAAGGATCTCTACCATTTTCATAAAAGCATTTTAAGATCTTTTCTTGTGCTTAAGCTTTGTTGTAGTACTCAGGGCCTACTGTACTAAGGTTGCAGTTCTATTCATGCTGGCTGTTTCTGAATATTTTTACACTGGTGTCTAGATATCTGAGTTTGGAAAGATTGTATTTCAAGGTGCTGATGTCTGGTTTTAGTTTGTTAGGTGAGACCTTTTTTTCTTGGTTGCTGTTAACTCTCTAAATCTTAGAAGTGTATGATGGCTGTATGTTACTTGATAGAAAATTCTTTTGAGATCCTGATAGTTGTGACCACTGAAGATTCTGGATAGAATATATTCCTGGGTATTGGGAGCTGACACTTAAGAATGGTGATGGACCAAGAGAGAGTGTTGAAAGGGGCCACAGTTGGGAGCAAAGCAGGTGTTCCCCCAAGATCTACTTATTCTCCTGGGAATGGGGATGGATGAAAAGAGGTCACAGCAGGTAGTCTGTTACAGAACACTGGATGAGACTGGGTGATTGAATACAGAGGGACTGTGAAGAACTGAAGCTGGTCTACCTTTTTATGCTGGAATACTTGCTTCTCTGGCTTTCTTAGCTGCTGGGCTCCTAGAGAATGCCTACTAAATTTGGAGGTTTAATAACAGGGTGAGTAGTAAAGACATTTGGAGAAGATGTTCATGATCCCCTGAAGATGAGGGCAAAGGGGAGGGAAAAGCCATAACAGGTGTTATGCTCCAGGAAGGGGTAGAGGGTGACACTGAGAGATTGGGTTGGGAGAGAAGAAGGAAAAAGTGAAAACCTTCAGTTAGGCTACAATGCTTTTCTGGACTGAGTGGCCTATGATTTCTCAGGAAATGTTGCTAAAATTGCTGGTTAGGATAAAGCAATGAGTAGGGGAAGGAAATTTGGAGAAATTCTAAGTTGATCCATTGGAGATGGGGGCAGAGAGAAAGGGAAACTTCAATAGGTGGTCTACTACAGAGCTGGGGATGAGACTGAAGTGTTGGATTTGGAGACATGAAGGGAAAGTTGCAGTTAGCTTACATGCTTCACTGGCATGAGTAGATGATAATTATCATCATCATCATTATCATCACTATCACATGCTTTGAAAACTGTTTTACTAAGTGAGTTCTTTGGCCTAAAACTGTCTTTTTTATAGTTTCAGTAACTGACAAGCCAGTTGATATATCACACAGCAAACATATTTTTCTTGAATTACTAAGATGAGGATATTAGGCATAGAGTTTGGACCCCAAATAGAGTTATTTGTTAAAGTTAAAATTGATAAATAATTATCATACATATTTGGGTTTCTGTATTGTGTTTCCTACATGTACACCCTACTAAATAATTTAATGTTTTCTTTATAGTATGCAAATTTAAAATTCTCCCTTTTTCTCATGGAGAGATCTGTCCAACAGTTTTAAAGATAGTGATTGCTGAGCCTTTTGGAAATATATAATATAATTAATCATAGTCACTTTCTGTGTAATATACACACAGCTTATTTCTCCTATCAAAATGTAAGTCTGTACCCATTATCCATTTAGTCTGATCCTCCTTATTTCCACCAGCCTCTGTTAAGCATGTTTCTACTTCCTGTTTCTAGGAGATTGGCTGTTGCAGCTAAGAATGTTGGAGAAACCATCTAATGTATGTCTCTGGGCCTGATCTGTTTCAGTTTGCATTATGTTCTCTAGATCCCCATATGTTTCAATGTCTGACACAATTTCAATGTTTTTGTTATTGAAGACTATCAACCCATTGTGAGTTTGTACTATATTTATTATTCATATGCAGATGGATACCTTGGCTGACTTTGTTTTTGCTCACTGAGAATAGTGCGACAAAGAATATGGAAATACAGATCCCTTTTCAAAATGGTTTCAAATCCTTTGGGTCTATTTCCAGCAGTGAAACAAACAAAGCAAGACAAAAACCTCCATACTATTTTTCAGCTTACATTCTCTTAAGCAGTGTAAAATCACAGTTTTTTATATCCTAGCTGAAGATGATATCTTGAGCCTTTTTCCTGACAGTGGTTTTAATCAGAGCACAGTGATTTCTCACTGTAGTTTCCATTTAGACCTCTCTTATAATGAGTGGCATGTTTCCTTATATGAACCAACTGTAAGGATTTCCAAAGCTTGTATTTACCTGGAATGCAACAGTGTCAATCATGCCCCTGGGTGTGGCAATGCAAACATGGGCCCGCCCACCCTTTTAAAGAAAGGGCTCACAGGAGCTCCTGCCCTTTTCTTCTTCTTCTCTCTCTGCTCTCTTTTGCTTCTATCTCTGTTCTTTGCTGTAATAAACTCTAGTGTGGTACTCTCGGTGTTGAGATTTCATTCACGTGCCATGTGCAAAAGACCAACATTGGTGCTGTGCTCGGCGGGGTCCCCCCCTAGCCCTAAGCGTGCATAGGTGCTGGGGACCCCTGTTCGACCCTCCACCTGGTCATGTCCTAAATGTTATAGACACCACTGGCCAGGCAACTGCTGCCCTACATCAAAGCGTGGGGACACAGCAAGCTTGGATGAGATGCATAATGTACTGGGACTGGCCAAGGATGAATGATAGTGCCCAGGCCCTCTTAGTACGCAGAGAGAGCCTCGGGTGGATATTGAGGTTTCTGGCCGGACCATTTCTTTCCTGGTAAACACTATAGCTGTGTTCTCAGTTCTGCAAGAATATTGGGATCTCTTTCTTTCTTTCAGGCAAATCCATGTGGCCTTATCAGACACTGCCGCTTAATTGCATTTTTAGAAGAATTCCTATTACTCAGTCATTTTTAGTTATGCCAAGTTGTCCAACAGCTTTAATGGGAAGTGATTTCTTAGCAAAAGTGGGAGCTTTCATTTCATTTAGTGATCACATTTGCCTAAACCCAGCATCGCCAGCCACTCCAACTGTTCCTCTGCTCCTTTTACTGTCCAATCAGCCTGTAAGTTCTACATTCCTGACAATCTGCTTCCTCCCCTCTTCCATCACCTGCCTTTTCCCCTCACTCCAAAGTAGACGGGAACACATAGAGTAATTCTGACAACTCCTACAGCCGCTAAACTTGAAGGCTTCCCACATTAGATTCATTTGTCTAATCTTAAACCTTTTAGCCCCCTCCTCAAAATAGACAGACAAGAGACACAAAATCTTAAAAAAACAGCTCCAAGCTTCCTTTGCAGCCAGCCAGAGCAGAAGCCAAGGTGATAAACAAAGGGCCCCAGGCAGTCCGCTTGGAAACCCAGGTAAACAAAGGGTCATTCAACTCTGCAGTTAAAGCAGCAACTCCCTGAGGATGCACTGCAGGTAAAACAAAGACCATTCCCCACCCCACCCTGCAAGAGACCAGGTGGGCAAAATACAAGACACTTTAATCCTTTCTCTTTACCAGACCTAGCAAGCATCCACAGAACTTAAAGTGCAGGCAGCACACAATAAAATCCCCTTAGCAGAAGAACCATTCATACAATGCAGCTAACTCAAGGTTTACTCCCAAGTTTCTTTCTTCCCTCCTTTCCCCTTAGCCTGTCACTTCCAAAGCTCTATCACAGCAGACAATAGAATCCCTTAGCAAAAGAAAAGAACCATTCACACACCCAGCTAACTCAAGGTTTACTTCCAAACTCCTTTCCTCTTAGCCACTCCCAAAGGTCTATCACTAACCCATATTCCCTCCCCCCCCCCCAGCTGCAGGAAACAATCTTCAGGGCTCTAAGATCCAAATCCTTCAATTCTAACAGCAAGATGAGCTAAAAACCTCTCCGTCCTTGTGTCAGCTGAAGTAGACAAGACCACGATGACCTATTCCCGACCATAAATCCAATTTTATATATATATATAAAATCATATATATATATATATATATATATATATATATATATATATATATATATATCAAAGGGTAGAATATAAGGATTTCCAAAGCTTGCATTCACCTGGAATGCAACAGTGTCAATCATGCAAACATTGGCCTGCCCACCCTTTTAAAGAAAGGGCTCACAGGAGCCCCCGCCCTTTTTCCCTTCTTTCTCTGCTCCCTTCTGCTCCGATCTCTGCTCCTTGCTGTAATAAACTGTAGTGTGGTGCTCCTCGTGTTGAGATGCCATTCACATGCCACGTGCAAAAAACTAACACCAACTACTGTGCTTTTAAAAAGTTTCTATTCAGAAACTGTGTAAGTTCTTTTAAATCCAATTAGTATTTATTGTTTAGTTTAATTTGTTGATGTTGTAGACATTAACATTTTCTTAAATGTGTAGTTTGCAAATTTTCCCCCATTCTATATGTTGTTTTTGCCGTGTTGCTCCTTTGGTATGCCAAACTATGTGTTTTGATGTAATCTCATTTGTCTGTTTTGTGCTTTAAAGTATTTTCTGAGAATTCCATATATGAATACTATAGTTACATCATTTCCACTTCTCTCTCTATCCTTCAATTTTCCTCTTGTCTCTGCCTCTTGGATTCATGCTTTCTTCTTTAATAAATATTTTTCTTTCTATCTCTGTATGTATTATGTATCTATGCACTTATATAAACACACAACTTATGAGTCTATTTATTGTTGTTCATATGTGTATGTGTTTAGTGTTAACCTCTTGAAATGTTGTAGTGTCTCTTCTGATTTCTTCTAATAGTTTTATAGTTTGAAATCTTTGCATTTAAGATTCTTTTTCTCTTTATTTTTTCCTTATATATCACGTGTCTACCTCAGTTTCTCCTTCCAGACTACCCAACCAGTATTTCTCCTCTACCCAAGTCTTACTCCTCCTCAGAATGGGACAGGGCTCCTGGAGATATCAGAAAAACATAGCATATTAAATTATAATAAAACTAGACACATCCTCATGTTAAGGCTGGATGAGGTAATCCACTAGGAGAAAAAGGTTTCAAAAGCAGACAAAGGAGTCAGAGATGCCCTCTCATCTCAGTTTTAGTTGTACCACAGTAATTCCAAGATACACATCTATAACATATAAGCAGAGGACCTATGTCAGACCCATACAGGTCCCTGGATTGTTGATTCAGTCTCTGTGAGCCACTATAGCCCTAGTAAGTTGACTCTGTGAGCCATTTTCTTGTGGTGTCTTGACCCCTCTGGTTCCTATTGTTTTCTGCAGAATTCCTTAATATCTGCCTAATGATTTGCTGTGTGTCTCTGCATCTGCTCCCATCACTTGCTGAGAGAAGCCTCTGTGGCTCTGTGGTGATGAATGTATTAGACATCAGTGTGGTTACATAAGATAGCTGTCTTAGATTTCATATTCCTCATTATTAGGAGTCTTCACTATGGCCACTTTTGTGGTTTCATGGGAGTTTCCTTTGCATTAGGTTTTTACCTCACCTCCCAAAGGCCTCCAACGCCACTACTCTCTCCTCTAACCCCATCCCATACCTGAACCCTCTTATTCCCATCCCCACCTGCTTCCAGTCCACCAGAGAAATCACTTCTATTTCCTCTTCCAAGGGAGACTCATGCATCCTCTTTTGAGCCCTCCTTGATACTTAGCCACACATCCACTTATTAATGCTTTTGGTATGTGAAGAATAGTTGACACTCTCTGCATATAGACAGTATTTTCATAACATTTAACAAAAATACTGTCTTTTTCCAGATATGAATTTTTGTTTTCTCTGCCAAAAATATTTGGCTGTAGGAATATACATGTATTTCTGTGTTTTCTATTCTGTTCTACTGATGCAGGTACTTTTTTGAGCTGAATAGTATTTCCATGCTATGCTGTATATTTTTTATATATTTACATTATATTTTGAACTCATACAGTGTGACATCCTTAGCTTTCTAAGAACCATTTTTTATTGGTTTTAATTATGCATATGAGTGTCTATGTTAGGTGTGTGTACATGTGAGTGTTAATATCTTCTAAGGCTACAGGTGTCAAATCCACTTGGAGCTGGAGTTACAGGTAGTTGTGAACAATCAGATGTTAGAAACTGGACTCAGGTTATCTGCAAGAACAGTTAAGTGCTCTTCACCTATTAGCTATTTCTCCAGCTGCTAGTGCCTTCAGATTTACCTTTTAGCTCTAGATGGCCTTGTTTTTCAACTGGCCACAATAGCATATGAATTATTCATGTTTCAGTGAAGATTCTTTTTATATTTCAGTCCCTAATTGCTATTCTCAGAAAGAGAACTTGAACTTGGGTATTGTTTTTATTGCTTAAAGTTCAGGGAACACATATTTTTATATAACAGATAATTTGAGCAAATATTCTTTCTAAAGGTTTTCTTCATAATCAGAAATTATTTTAAAAAAATCTATCCAAGAAGTAAATAGATATAACAAAAATTCATTTGAGAAAATTTGAAAACAACACAACTTTAGAATGGTGTTATTAACAAAATAAATATTAAATTATTTCTTATTGAATATTAAAAACTTGAAGCTTAGAGCAATCATAAACAGCCCAGAGATACTGAAAAATTATAAGTAAATTAGACTACTTTTGCTTTTATTCTACAAACTGAGGGAAAGAGAATTTACTCTGGTATGTGTCTCTCTCTGTGTATGTGTACGTGTGTATATATGTATATGTGTCAGGGGGGATTTGTGTGTGTGTGTTTGTTACAAACTGAAACTCTTGTGCATTTTTATTATTGCAAAATAAATAATTTATTTAGAAATCTATCTCTCTGCATTTTAAAATTATGTTGACAGACATACACTATCAATAACAATAATCTATTGAACATTTTGTTTAAATTTGAGTTATGCTTCCAAAATAAGTAATTACAAGTTGTTGAAGTTTATCTGTTACATAAGACTAAACACAATGGGGAAATTATACTAAGAATGGTCTACTGTTGAGTTCTAATTGTTCTTATGAGCTAAATACTATTGTGCATTAAAGTCAGAGTACCTGAATTTCAATCTGCTTTTCTGTAAACCTTACAATACTGATTGCTAAATGACATCATTCCTGGGAATCTATTATTTACATAAATCCTCATGTCAATAAAATAAGACAGCTTTTATCACAAGAAAGAGTTGGTTTATATAATCCTAGATGAAAAGAATGTCTTTCGAATACAAATACATATATTTACCTATGGGATCCTGCATTTCTCTTTAGCAGAAAGTCTAACTGAAGGTAGAGAACAAGCAAATAAGCTTCTAGATTTTTACTGTCATGAACAAGGAATATAGTGGAAGCATGTTTCTGGTAGAACAACTGTACCCACCTTTTTATGGAAAGTGGTGATTCCAGCTGCATCTGTCCTTAGTGGCAAAGTGAAAAATATTCTCTTTTATCTGATAGTCAGGTAGAGAATAACATGGTATCTATAGTGACAACAAGCTATGAGAAATTGGTTATTTCTTTGCCTATTATTTGAACGAGGAAATTGTAAAGGAGGAAGTCATTAGAAATTAGCTTTTGGCATTTTTCTGTCTTTCTCACTTGGATATTTGAAATGTTAAATGAACATTTAACATTTAAGTCATGATATTAAAGTCCCTGACCATAAAGTTGGTTCTGGGCACAGACTCTCATCTACATTAAGAGAAAAAAAATATTGTATAACCTTAGGGGAATACAAGTTTTTAGTTTCTCTTTACTACAATTTTGTAACTTATACATAATATTAAACAAAAAACAGGAGCTAGGCACATGTCAATTTAGATGTGATCCCAGTTTCCAGAATATAGTGATGAAGTGGGTTTTCTGTTGTTCTTTCTTTCTTTCTTTCTTCCTTTTGTTTCCATTTTGAGTTTTTGCCTTGATGTCAGTGTACTTGGGAATTTAGAGACAATCATTTTTTCACTCTTAGCATGGCATTTTCTGTAGGATTCTAATTCTTTGAACATCATTGCAATATTATCACATTACACAAATTTTCAAGCAACCAGGGAAAATATTAGATTTCACTTTGTTTATATGAACTCAAAAAAAAATACAACTTTTATTTTTCTTCTTCAGTGCTTTCATATTTTTCATTTGACATGCAGTTAGATTCTTTTGTTTCTGGTTGAATTAACTTTTTGACTTTACTATTTTCTAAACTTAATGATGCAGTTGGTTTGGGGGTTATTTGAAATAATATGATTCCATCTTACAGAACTGGGGCAGAGAAATATCCTGTCTGCAACCTTCCTAAAATTCTCCTATTTTTCTCTATCAGTTTTTTACAAGAAAATATGAATATATAAATTGTAGATATTTTTGTCTAAACAGATTTTAAATACAGTGGACAAGAAAGTAAGAACAACATACAGGTGAGATATAGTTACTCTACAAACTGTCAAACAGGAGAAAACACTCAAATCTCCCCCCTCTCCCTCTACTCCTCCCCCCTTTGTGTGTTTGTGTGTGTGTGTTTCTTTCTTTCTGTCTATCTGTCTGCCTCTATTTCTGTGTGTATTTGTCCCAAACTGAAACTCTTGTGTATTTTTATTATTTCCTAATAAACAATTTATTTCAAAAATTAAACTTTCTGCATTTTAAAATCATGGTGACATACAAAGTCATCAAGAGCTAATCTCATTAGTTTCAGAGTCTTGTTTTTATAAGTGTACTAAACAAACACAAAATACTACAGCTTTTCTATTCTTCCATGATGTACTTTACTTTTTATTGATTCTTGATATTTATCTTAAATCATAACATTAGTTTTAGATGTTATATGCTTATATTTCATAGGTGTTGAAAATATTCTATCTCAGATTACACTATTATGAGTAGAAATCTTTTGATATTGTTTAAAAGTATTTTTTCCATGCAAATAATTTTCCTTTTTTAAAAACCTATAGATATTTTTTATCCAGATTTTTTAGTAACACAGATATTAGCCATATTTATGTATAGTTTCACAGAATACATGAACATTTTCTTCTAATACTTGCATTAAATGTTTACACTTACATCAATGATACTAAAGTTGTTTATTTTCTATACCAAAGATCAAATTTCAGATATTTTAAATGCTCATATGTCTAACACTTTTATTCACTTTTTATTTGATTAATATATATTTAAGTAATATTTCAGAATAGCTATACTTATATACATGCTTTCTAATATTGTTATTTTAGTTCAATAACAATAGATCAGAAACACATGAAGCTCTGTAACAAAGGTGTTGGTTTTATTTCTTTTCCTATAAATCTAACAATATCACCTAAAACGCAAAATCTGTAAAATTGTTCTATTTTAACACATTTTGTGGCTGTTATTATTAAATCCTTAATCTCCTCAAAAATCTCCATATGTATAGACAAAGTCTATAGTAATACCCAATGGTTTGAGAGAAGGTCTTTGTAATATAAAGCCCTCTTTCCTCTACTTCCTTGAGGAAATGGGTTGAACAGTGGCCTCTGCTTTGCCCTCTGCTATAATGTTTCCTTCACCAGGAGCTCAAGAGCTAGAACAGATTACCAAGGTCAGAAACTTGATATCAAAATAAATCTTATAGCCCTAAGTTGTTTATCTTAGATATGTTGCCATAGCAACAGAAGGAAAGCTGCTCAGGCTTAACAGTTTATGATTTTGCAAATTCATATGCCAATATTTATGGTATTTAGACATTTCTAAAGATATTTTATAACACTAGTTCAGAATATAAAACAAAATACTCCAAGAATAAGAGTAGATTTTTTATTTTGATTTCTTAGTCCCAGTTTCATGAGGTAATTGTGTATTTCAATGACTGTCAGGAGTTACTCATTGAATATAGCTTATGCTATTTCCAGATCACTCAGGCTATATACCTTGCACCTTCTAAGTTAGTCTGATCTCAGAAAAAAATAGTAATAGTAAAAAATAGTAAAGTGTTATACTATGCAAGAGTCTATAGAAGCACGGTTTGGGGTTGTAAGAAAAAAGGACTCAGAGCCAAATATTGAGGGAAGGCTGAAATATCGAGAGAGGAAGCACCACAGTTAATTCTCACCCAGCTGCCTTGCAACTTCCTCAGCCTCACTCCTGGTCACTTCTGCTTGTTGCTTCTGCCAGTCACTTCTGTCTCTGCCTGCTTTCTACCAGTCCTTATATACCCTATACCATCCAGGTTATGATTAAAGGCATGTAGCCTTGAAGTCACAGAAACAGAAGGTCTGTCTCTGGAGTTATGGGATTAAGGGTGTTGATCCCACTCCTGGCTTTGCTGTGCTGGGATTAAAGGTGTGTGTGATTGACTCTCAGCTGTTTATCCTTCTATTCAAGGATCAAGGATTTCCTGAGTTGTCTGCCTAGGATTTGACTGTGTGCTCTCTCTGGTATCCCAGGATTTATTAAATACATAACAAATATCCACAAGAGTCTATAAACTATATAGCTTAACTATATTAAAGCAAATAAGTAATATAATTTTATTTGATATTATAGGCATTGAAAAATAATACCAAATCAGAATCAAATAAGTATACAGAAAATTTACATTGTATTAATTTGGGAAGTAAAGTCAGAAAAAAAGTTATTACATTCATTTTCAATAACTTTAGATAATGACTATTCTTTTAGAGAAAATGGCATCTAGAAACTCTTTTTTACATGTTACTTGTATTTTTATTGTTAAAATGTCTCATTTCAATCAGGGGAATGCAATTGAAAAATCTGACAATGCCTTGATGAAAACATTTTGTGAATTATTTACAATAATCAATAAGAAAATGTTTGTATGGAAAATTGTTTTCTAATAGGTATATAACTTGTTTCTTTTTAACATTGTTTAAGGGTATTGCTTTTAATATAAGGCAGGATAAAGAAATTTTTGATATTGAAAAAATAGTAAAGATTTGAACAAACATTTTATATTTTTAAGTCTGTAAATTCCACAAACCAATTTTCCTGTAATGCTGTTCAGTGAAAAAAAAAATGTTTGAAATGTTTCCTTATCACTACAAAATGCAAAAATGTTTGTCTTAGACAATATCATCCAGTATTAAATCTTAAAGTTATATCTAATATTCCCAAAAGACTACAGAAATAGAATCTGATACATAAAAGATATTTATAAGAAGTTGAACAATGCAGATTTTCTAGGATTTCTGACACCATGACTAATATGATTTGTTATTTATAAACCTATGCAGCTTTATAACTTCTTGGGCAAATTTTGTAACATTGATATTATTGATTTATGTTGTCACCCTGAAGTATTAACTATTGAAAACATGTTCAGAACACCTCAGCTTGCAATAAAATTTTGTTGTAAATGTTTATCCCTACCCTAAAGGACTTTTCCATTTTAAATAATAATGAAAAAACTAAGGTAAGGAATGATTCTTGATTGTTCACATCAGTAGTCTTATATTGAGATGGTTTATTTTCATGTTTATTCTCTAATTTAGTGGTTAGAGAGTATCCATCATATACTGAAGACTACACTTACAATTAACTAAGAAGTAATATCCTTAGTCTATTGAAAGTACCATCAATTCTTAAAATCTTATAATTAAAATGCTAGATACAATGTATGAAGAAACCTAAAATACAATAAAATAATAAAGGATAGCCTATACTACAAGTTCAGGAAAAGTTTTAGAAACATATGATGTCTACTAAAACTATTTGTGTAAATACACAAACTATTTATACAGGTAGATACAAATAATAATGTGAATATTATTTACACACAAAGAGAACTTACTTTTTAGGAAAATGGTTTATATGGCTTAGTGTAGAGGTTCCTGGCTATTAGTAGGCAGAACCATTATCCTAGGGCATCTGATGAAGCAAGGCAACATGGAGGGGAAGATAGCAGTGAGACAAGTTTTTACTTTACAGCAGCCAAAATGCAAGGAGAGACGTCAGTGTCCCAAAGACCCTTCAAGGCCACACCAGTGACCTACCTTCTTGAAGACCCTTGTAAATGATTCACCATCTTCCAAAGGGGCTGAAAGGCATAGTACTACAACTGTTCCTGCAGGGCCACAGCCAGCAATTTCCAGTCATGGAGTACACAGCTCAAAGCTCTTTGATGAAGACAAAGAAAGGTAAGGAGAACAGAGGCTCTGCTGTAAACACCTGGTCCTGGTACACCACTTTATGTACTCTCACTTTTTATTCCTGCCAAGAGAAGTGACCCACTGCTTTCTTTAGTACTTGTATCTGAGTTTGGGAGATACAGAGTTAGTGACTGCCCACCTGCTGGACATGACCAAGCTTAGACAGCATCCTGTGCACCTGCTGAAGGGCCTTCTCCTTCTAGTCTGTCAGGACAGCAACCCATCACATGTGCCCTTGTCCAACATTCCTGAATTTGGCATCAGGAAACTCCAACTGTGTCATATCCATCTTTAAGAAACTCATATGGAGTAATCACCTGGCATTATTCTCTTTGTTTGCCTGATGATAACGTCATTGATGTCAACATATCCTGATAGCCCTGATCATATAGCTGTTTTCTCAGATTGGAGTGCCCCATCCAATCCCACAAAGCTTTCCCTTGGGCTTTATGTAGAGAAGTGGGGTGTGGGTGGAGTGGTATGTGAATGTGTGTGCACATGTACATGTGTGTATGTGCTTCTGTGCCTGTGTATGAAGGTGAGATGCAAACTTTGTGTATCTTCTAAGCTTTCCACCTTATTTATTATGACAGGGTCTCCAACTAAAGCTAAAGCTCATGGATTCAGCTGGGTTGACTGGCCAGGGATCTACATGTCTCTATTCCCCTGCACACGCATCTCTACTTCCCTACCAATGTCTCAACAATTCTCTAGGACCTTGGTTACTAATGGTCACTACTTTATCAAGTTTCCACATAGGTCCTGGGAATACAAACACAGATCTTCATGCTTCTAAAGCAAACACTTACTCACTGTGCAATCTCTTCATCGGACACACAGGTACGTTAAGGATTAGTGATACAAGTTTGCAGGCAGGAAAGAAGGGAGAATTGGGGGGAAGGAGGGAGAGTGGAAGAAAGGAAAGAAGATGTGCATAATGCAAAGTGCCTAAAGTCAAAGAACTTCCTGAGGGTCAGTGCAGCTATAGGAGAGTAAACAAGTTAAGCAAGGCAAGTAGGTATAAAGACCAGTTAAGGGGCTGATGATATAGAGCCTTATTGGCTACTTCAGTAATGTTTTGTTTGACATAGATATAAATCAGAATACTTAAAAGACTCTTAAACAATGTAACATTAGATATTACTTCTAACTGCAGTATGTTAAGTTGTTGAGGTAAGAATGAGAAATGATTATAAAAGCAGGGGAAAGGTAGAAGGTTGTTGTGCTATGACATATAACAGCTGCCATAGCATAGCCAAGAGGGTATGTTTTTTAATACAGAGAAGCAAGAATACTGAAGCAAAGACAAAATTTGATTATAGATAGCAAAAAGCAACAAAAAGAAATGATTTTTTTATTCTGAATAAAGTCATATTCTTTATCCATGTATCCCCTTGTTCAAACTCCCTTCCCCCTCCCACCTTTGAGAATGAATAAAGGTTGGATAAAGCACCGTGGAGGGTAATTTATAGGACATTGTGAGAAATACATGGTATACCTGCTTAGTCTAAGGTTGTTTTCAGAATCTGACATAGATGGTTTGGAGGAAATAAAATTCCCATGTATTTCTGTGGAGCACCTGATTGAGTACAGACTCAATTCTACTCTAGAATTGAGTAGTTTAAGTAAGGAATCTCAAAGCTATTAATTTAAAGGAATTTCTTATAATTTTTATGGATCATTCCTTGATACATCTTGAAATAAGTAATTACAAATTGCATAAGAGAGACATTTAATAATTACATGTGGAATACTTTATTTCAAAGCAAAATAAAATATTAAGAATCAATGAGAACAAATAAGAGTAAAGTCACAAAACTGGTCGAATCATTCCATGCCTTGGAAGCTACAAAAAAACCCTTAGGGCTTGTCTCCCCCTTAAACCATAAAAATTTATTTGAGGATCATATGAATGTATACTAGACTTATAGTATAAGTGATGTAAATATTGCAGAAGAAAGGAATGGAAAGACTGCAAAAGCTAGCTGATTAAAGAATTTTATTTTTGAGACAGTGCCTCCTAGTGATGTCAGAAGCTACACTGAGAAAGTTTAATGAACATTTCTTCCTAAACATGAGCTGAATGAGAACAGCACCAATGTGCATGCAAAAATGAGCAGGAGAAAGCCCTGGAAGCCTCAAACACACAAAGAACTATAGGCAACTGAGGAAAGCTACGAGCATAGGAGATAGTCTTCTCCAGTGAAGAGCACACCATTTCTTGTCCATTAATAATTGATCAACCTTCATAGCATGCATACAAGCAACATCATACAACAAGAAATTTATATTTAGAATTATAAATATATACATATGCATATGATAGCAATTAATGACAGAAGAAGCTTTTAATTTGAAGAATTGTTGAGGAACATAGGAGTTTTGAGAGAGAAAAGAGAAGACAGAAACATTGTAATTATATTACAGGCTCAGAAACTTTAAATGATACTATATGTCTATTTAAAAAATAACTGGCTGCATGCTAGGAATTGGCTTTTAAAAATAGATTGATTATGGAAATTTTAATTAATTATTGAGTTTTCCTGGTGGGAAACAAGAGGAATAAGGAGTAGGGTGGAGAAAATAAAGATGAAAAGAAATTAGAGTCAGGAAAAGGAAGGAAAAACATTTAAGATTGGTGATTAAGAAGTATATTGAAGAGAGGATATGGATATATCAATATTCTCTTAGCAAGCCCTGTTCTGAAATTTCCAAATGTATCATGTATCAGTATGGAACCTATTAAAGAGAGGAGGTACATTGCAGGATATCTTGGCTGCAGATAGGGAGGAGAATCAAGTATATTGCTACTAACAGATGAGTTTGAAAGAGATATTAATGATAAATAGGCTTGTATGAGATGAGATGTTGATATAGAAACATTATGTGTACAAATATATATATGCAGGGGTGTGTAAATCACCAATGAGAAAGAAATAGCCTGAAGAAGAAAATGGCAAGTCAATTGTTCCATAGTTAGATAAATACTTCCTCATGGCTAATAACTTTCCTTTATATTAGTATGAATATTAGAGTTTGGATCCCAGTCACCCACACAAGCATGATGGCGATTCTGTAATTCTAGCACTCAGAGACAGACCCCTGGAGCAAACTTGCCAAACAGACTAGCCCCAACAACTAGTTTTGAGTTCAATTTAAAGACAATGTATCAGTTAAGATGGTGGACAGTGAAGAGGACACTAATCATGAGTTCACACCTGAGTACGCATATGCAAACACATATACACATGCACAAGGGAAATGAAATAAATAAGCCTTTCTTTAATTAGAAAAAGGGGGTTCAACTGTTTTTCATATTTGGGTTAAAGAAGTAATAAATAAGTAAGAATATTACCTAAGATTTTAATGCTGTGGAATGATCCTTTTATAGACTGTGAATATGTATTACTCTCATTGGTTTAACAAAGAGCCAACTGGCCAGTGGGTAGGCAGGAAGAGGTTAGGCAGGACAGCCAAGCTGAAAGAATCCTAGGAAGAAGAAAGGTGGAGCTGGAAACTAGATGCAGAGGAAGCAGGAGATAAACATGCTGTGATGAAAAAAAGTACTTCCATGTGATAGAGCATAGATGAGAAATATGGGTCAATGTTAGTTGTAAAAGCTAGTTTGAAACAAACTTAAGCAAATGGCTGAACACTTATAATTAAAATTAATAATAAGTTTTTGTGTGGTTATTTGGAAGCCAGCTGGCAAGACAGAAAAATGCCTACATATCAACACAGTTATAAAGGTATGGCATGTTTTTCAGGATCTTGGGATTAATCACTTTCAGTTGATTCAATTTGCTATTCAGAATTTATGAAAAATACAGTAAAATGCAAAAATCAGAATGATTTCATACCTTATGAGAATTCTGAGAAAAACCAAGGATGGAAAAAATAAAGTAGAAAATCAAACCAGAAATTGGAAAGTAATGTTTTTCTCCCATGGTTCCTGTTATGTATTAAAGGAGAGTCTTATGAGGAATATCAGGGTAGCATAGACCAATTACTGTGTGAACAAGTAATGTCCATTCTACTGAAAACACCATTTTGAACCCAATAAACAATCTCTAAAGTGTAGGGAAAGTGAAGTTTTCTGTTTACATGATGCCTGTAAAACTGATAGTAACCTAAATTACAGATCTCAGAAATAAAGGAAAAGAATATGTTTTTAAAAAATCAGTTCCAGGAAGAAGAAGAAGAAGAAGAAGAAGAAGAAGAAGAAGAAGAAGAAGAAGAAGAAGAAGAAGAAGAAGCCTAAAGAATATGTGTCTCTGCTCTGTCTTTGAAGTCATAGAGAAGTGCCAGTGAGATTAAATGGTAGCCTCGTAGACACTAACTGAATTGAGAACAGATTTAGGCTCATATAATGAAAAACATTTTAGGATTCTCAAGGTAATACTTTTTCTACAGTGTGAGACCATTCCAAACTTAGTAATATTCGAATACAACATTATTGAGGGATTGAAGAACAGATTGTTATTAGCTTCTATCATTGCTGTGTCAACTATTCATTCAGAGAAAATATTTTTACTGCTTACTAGGTGGTCAAAAGAAATTTAGAGAACAATTTGGGATAAAGGATGATTGATAAAAGCACAAAATCTTTTCCCATTCTGTAGGCTGTCATTTTGTCTTATTGACTGTGTCCTTGGCCCTACAGAAGCTTCTCAATTTCAGGAGGTCCCACTTATTGTTGTTCTTACTGTCTGTGCTACTGGTATTATATTTAGGAAGTAGTCACCTGTGTCAATGTGTTGGAGGGTATTTCCCACTTTCTTTTCTATAAAGTTCAGTGTAGCTCGGTTTATGTTGAGATCTTTGATACACTTGGATTTGAGTTTTGTGCAGGGTGATAGGTTTGGATCTATTTGCATTTTTCTA
>PVIH01000400.1:141678-177781 GCA_004025045.1 Sigmodon hispidus
TTTTTTTGTTTTTTTTTTTTTTTTTTTTTTTTTGTTTTTTTTTTTTTTTTTTTTTTTTTTTTTTTTTTTTTTTTTTTTTTTTTTTTTTTTTGCCAGTACTAAGCTGCTTTTATTACTGTCGCTCTGTAGTATAATTTGAAGTTGGAGATGGTGATGTCTCTTTTTTTTGTTGAGCAAAATAGTTTGGCAATCCTAGTTTTCCTGTTATTCCAAATAAAATTGAGTATTGGATTGATCTCTAAAATATATAGAGAACTTAAGAAACTTGAGCCCAAAACCCTAAATAACCTAATTAGAAAATGAGGTTAAAATCTAAAAAGAGAATTCTCACAGAAGAATTACAAATGCCTGAAAGGCACATGAAAAAGTGTTCACATCTTTCGTCATCAGAGAAATGCAAATCAAAACATCTTTGAGATAGTACCTTACACCTGTCAGAATGTCTAAGATCAAAAACACAGATGATAGCCTATGTTGGAGAGGATGCAGAGCAAGGGGAATACTCCTCCATTGTTGTTGGGATTATAAACTTGTTCAGCTACTCTGGAATGCAGTATGGCAGTTTCTCAGAAAACTGGGAATCACTTGCTCAAAGGATCCATCAATACCACTATTGGGCATTTACTCTAACAATGTACATTCACACCTCAAAAACATTTGCTAAACTGTCTTCATAGCAGCATCATTCTTAATAGCAAAAACCTGGAAACAACCTAGATGCCTCTGAACTGAAGAATGAATTGACAAACTGTGGTACACCTACACAATGGAGTACTACTCAGCAGTAGGAAAAAAAAATGATATTCTAAAATTTACAGGCAAATGGATGGATATGGATAACATCCTGCTGAGAGAGGTATCATAGTCCCTGAGAGAGAAGCAGGGCATGTACTCACTCATTGGTGGACTTTAAAAAAAAAAGAAAAGAAAAGAAAAGAAAGAGATGTCATTGTATAAAAGAGCTCAAGGCTAGAACATAGCTAAATGACATAGTGCATAACTTCTGCATTGGTGGTCTATGGCAGGGGTGTGGGTGAGGAAAGACTTGTTTTCTTTAAGGATATGGCCACAGGGAGTTTAATTATGCTCCAGTAAGTAAATGAGCAGCATGAATGGGTGTTTTTGTAAATGGGGAGATCATAAGAGTGGGCATGAATATGTGAGGCCTGATAACTGAGTTTGATGGGGTGCCTGATGTAAAATAATCAATATATAAATAAAAAGCAAAAAGCTATCAAAATTAAACTGTTTTGATGAATACTCTTGGTTGTCTCCATGCCTACATCTAGAAGTAACTAAAACCCGAGTAATTGGGTACAGCTGAGAGGGAGTTTTTCTTAGTTAAATCATTTGAGATGAGAAGACCCAGTTCTCATATGGATCTGTGACAAGGAAAGATCTACCTTTATTCTGGTATACATTTTCTGCTAGAGGCCTGTATAAAAGGCATGGATGAAGAAAGACCTCTCCTCTCTCTCTCTCTCTCTCTCTCTCTCTCTCTCTCTCTCTCTCTCTCTCTCCTTCCTTCCCTCTCTCTGATTGTTTTTGTTCTCACAAGAAAGTTAATTTGTCAATGGCATTCGAGCCTACTTTTTTGGATTCCTGTGTTCACTGAGAACCAGCTAAGATATCCAGCCTGAGCAATTAAACAGCTACTTGATTTTTAGACCTTTTGTTCATGGACAGCCACTTTTGGATTACCTGGACCACCATCTGTAACACATTCTAATGGCTAGCCGAACAAAACAATTGAGCTGTACTCTTATTTTCTCTAAATATGCTCTAATTGTTTAAATCTACAGCATCACCCACTGTAGTGGAATTGTATTCTCTTTCATTGAAAATAATTGTCCCACCTACTGGTTAAATAAAAATGCTGATTGGCCAAAGGCAGACAGAGTGTGGGGCTACTAGAGGAAGAAAACTCTGGTAACAGGAAGAACGGACTAGAGATGCCATAGAGATGCAAGGAAGACCAGAAGAGTTGCCAACAGATGCAGCAGACAACTATGCTGATCTGAGAAAACGTACTGAGCCACAGGGCTGAACAAGATAAGAATCATGGCTTTGTTTAAGAGTAAAGAGTTAGCAAGTTTGTATTCCTGGGCCCATCTGTGTGATTCTGTGAGACTGCAGGACTGCAGGACTGCGGGTCAGTGGGTTCAGGCCAGGGGCCAGGCCAGAAAGTCTAGGCCAGAAACTTATTACTGCATCCCACAAGTTCTTGTTCTGAGAGCTTGGTCTCCTCTGAGTCTGTGGAACCTTGAGAAGGGGAGATTAGGGTGACAGAAGCAGATCTCAAAAGGTGATTTTTGCAGGTTGTAATTGTTATGATTCTAGGTTATAGGTAGCCATAGGAAAAGCTTTACTCCATTTTCCTGTCTGAGAGCTATGACAACAACCATACCCAACATAATGGATGAACATCCCTCTAAAATCTGGGCCAAAATGATCACTTCATCTTCTAAGTGGTTTCTGACACTGCTCACAGTGATAGAAAAAGAACTAATACATATGTAGAAATATTGTCTGGGTTATTCTTCTTTATCAAGTGTTTACAAATGTATTTGCCAAATTTTTAGATGGCAAAATGAAAGTTATTGGAATTACATGGAATTTTTGATGTCATCATTCTTAATTTATTTTTAAATATTGTTTTTCCATGCTTTGCTTATAATTTGGCATCATAGGAGATACTGCAGTCAGAGGAATCTAACAAATGTCATGTTATTTCACATAAAATATATCTGAAGTTGATCCAAATGAAGGTTCAGCATAAACAGATAAAAAGGGACTGTTTTGTCCCTTTCTTAACAGCAATCAACTGACTACATCTCTTCAGTAAGAGTCAGGTCTATTGTCTGTCCCAGAATTTCATCTGGGTTGATATTTGCAGGCCTTGGGCCAGACTAATGGAGTTAGTGGCTTATCAAGAGCAAAAAAATAATGGAGAAATAAAATTCAAAAGGGATAACTTGGGGGAATATGGAGGAGTTTGAGGAGGAAAGTTAAGTAGAGGATTATGAACATATTTCATTGTGTGCATGCATAAAGTTAAAATACAGAAACTCATTTAAAAGAGAAAGCACAATTTGCAAGCTTGTGTTTATAATCAGCCATTTATCAACATAATTAGCTCTTGGTTTTGAAATTTGCTTTTTTTTTTTTTTTAATTTGCTTGCTTGCCTCCTCTGTTAGGCCAACATGAAAAACTGAACAGATTATAGAGTGCAGACTACAACTCATTTACATGGCCTAGAATATTTGAGGAATTTCTGAAAGATTTGAGTGTAAGAAAATAAAATTGTATTTATACTGCTTGGAAGTATCTGCAGAAGCATAGTAAAATAAAAATGAGCCATCCTATTATCGAAAGCCAAAAGAAATTAAATGTAAAAAGAAAATGTGTTTTGTGGATAGGAGTTTCTTCTCATTATTTTAGTAGAAGATCTCATTTTCCTGATAGCAGCACTGGAGGTGTGAGCATGGAGTTAGATACCATTTCATATATTTTTACCTAATGGGAACAGAGGCAATTTAAGATGTGCTCCTAGGTGATTGCAAATGTGCTTATTTTCTGTGTCTCCTCTGAATTGTCAAGAGTACAGTATGTTTCATCATTTAGTTTGCTGCCAGCAGGAAGAAAATATATCTTGTAGATGTTCGGTTGGTAAAATTCTCACAAAATGAGAAGGCAAAATTTTAGTAACAAAAGATCTGATTGTATCTAATGTATCCTCCTAATTAATAAACCTATAAGGCATTAACCAAATCCCATGTAAAGTACATTAGTACTTTCTTCCATCTTCCAAATTATGAAGGTATACTGTGATTGGTCTTAAATGTGATCCTACAGCTCATGCTGCTTCCCTAGTATCCTATCTACACAAACCTTATTTTCTACATTATTTTCTTATATTTTCACAATCACCTTTTAGAAGTCAAACCATGTCCTATTTTTACAAACATAAGACACATTTAAAGTATTAATCTACCTTAAGTACTCTCTTTATAATTCCCTTTATGTTTTAACAAAGACAGTTAAGTTCTTTTTGGTTATTGTCTGCTCTAAAGTGACAGGACATCCTCTGACTCTTAGCACAATGAGTGCCTTTCTAGACTCTCCAAGGATTTCAGACTTAGAAATAGCAGACCTGAAATCACTTATAGTCACTGCCCATTGTGGTTTGGCTCTGAAATCCTCCACAGGCTCATGGTTTGAATGCACAATCTTCAACTTGTAGAACAATTATTTTGGAAGACTATGGATCCTTTATGTGGTGCATCCTAGGTAGTAAAGACCATTAGTAGTCACAGGTGGTGCCCAGCCCCTGATTCTGTTGGTCTCTGCTTCCTGCCCCACAAAGGTAAGGAGACACTGTTATCGTTCCCACTCCTTTAAACTCTTTCATGCTGTCCCCTCCACAATGGACTGAACTTTCCAAAATGATGAGCCAAAAAAGTCCTTCCTTCTGTAAATTGCTTTTTATTGAGGAACTGTTGTCATGGTAATACAGAATTATCCAATAAACTGACATATTTCCATCCTAGTGCAAACACTGGTAACTAAAAACATTCTTCAAACATAAGCAAGCAAGCAAGCAAACAAACAAACAAAACACAAAATACAAAACAAAAACCCTCAAACAAAAATTCTCTTTTGCAATCCTGATGTGAAACACCAGGAAAAGGTTACATGGAATAAAGCAATCCAGTCGTTATCAAATTCTGTATTGCCAGGGTTTTCCAGAGGAACAGAACTGATAGAATGAATATGAAAAAGGAGATGTATTACTTCAACTTACACAATAGGGGCTGGATAGTCCAACTATCTTTATAAGTGATCTGCTGCCCATTTTAATAGAGAATATTCATATTTCAACTCATCTTTCTTGAAAATAACCTCAGAAAACCTGTCCAGAAATATGGTTTTTAGTTAATTCCAAACTCAACCAAGTCAAAAATCAAGATCAGTCACTACAAATATTAAAGAATATATTCAAGTACTGTAGGTTAAGACAACCCTGAAGACAATGAATCCTCAGAAAACTCAGTGATAGAGACACTGAGATTTTACAACTCTAAGCAAATTATAAATTTCCATTAGTGTGCTTTTAAATAAGAAGGTACTTCTGTATGGAATTGTTGGCAACTGCCTTTTCAATGTAACACCATATCTAAATTTTTTGAGGACTTTATTTTATAGTTGTATGTGTGTATGTGTGTACTCATGATCATAAGTTCCCACAAAGTCCAGAGAGGGAATGCGATCCCTTAGCCCTGTGTTTAAAGACAGTTATGAGCTACTCAACGTGGATGGTTGGAACCAAACTCTGGTCCTAGACAAGGGCAGCAAGCTCCCAAATACTGAGTCGCCTGTCTGGCTCCTATATTTGTATTTATATAGGAAGTGTTTTTCTTACTTTCTATCTTCTTTTTTACTCAGACATAGCCCCTGTTAAAAACTGACGGCTGATACAATGCTCATTCAGAAAAAGGACTACAGACTTTCCCATATGTCATAAACTATGGTTTCTATTATATTGTTTTTCCCTTGACCTAGTTGGAATGTGAGCATTGTTGCATAGAAATAGAGAGCAAGGCATGCAGAGTAAAATTTATGTTTGGTAGAAGCATTCTGTGGCTCTCTATGAACAAAGCTGTTTCCTGATCCCAGCCCTGGGCTCACCCATTTGGTTTCAGTACCCTATTGCACGTTATTACTTTGTTGTTTTACTTCATGCGTCACCCAGTCATATGTTTTATGTCTCAAAATCTCAGCCAATTTATTTGAGTAAATTTAAGTCTCACAAATCCAGAGAGTTTTGAAGCTAATTACATTTTACATCGCTGTGTTGCCGAGGTTGAAATATGGTTGTCTTTCATGGCATAACCTTTCATTAAAAATGGAAGTGGCTGTGTACCTCTGACACAGAGCTAGTAGAAAGCAGACTGTCAGCACAAACTGATGCCAACATTTTTATTTGTCTAGATTTTTATGAGATTTCTAGGCTTTGGCATCCCAAGTTTTCTAATAACAAAGTAACAGTGTTTATATATTTCATAATTGTCTGTTCTACTTTTCTTCTTCCATTGTTTCTGTTAAGACCCATACAGAGATGAAGCATCTAAAATTTTCCATTCTGTGTAGTTTACTAGCACTCAAACATGAGGACTTGAGTTCAGATGCCCAGAACCAACTTAGAAACCCAAGCATGGAAGAATGTGCTTACATTATCAGCACTGGGGGAGGGGTCAAACAGACAATGCAGGCACAGACTATCACATCTCTGGAGCTCACTGTCCAGCCATTGATCTCTAGGTGCAGTGAGAGAATGTACTTTAAAAAGTAAGATGTAGAACAATTGCAAAATCATACAGGACCTCCACACATGCGCACGTGCAAATGAACAAAAACATAGGCATATACCACACACACATACACAAAATGCTTACTTTTTTGTGACTCAAAGAAGAAATGAAAAGAAGTATAGAAATCAACATTTTTCAATCATCCGGACATGGGCAGTACTGACAACACAGGCTAGGACAGTTTAAGATCTCCCCCTCAACTTCAGTAGCACACAGTGAATACCATTGCCAACAAAGCCTGCTTAGAGTGTCCTGGTGGCACCAGCTACATTAGTTACCTCATTAGCTGCATCAAGACAGAATCTCACTGTCATCAGTGCTGAGAGCACTCAAGCAAGGAACAGGCAGACAGAGGTTGCTGCTGGATTAAATATAATGCAAAGAGTCAGGCTCAAAGGTAACTCTTGAACAAATGATGTTTTGTGTATAGCATGGGGAAAAACTTACTCGTGCCTCTGACAAAATGTCACTTAGTCTCAAGTTGGAGTGAGAGAAATAAAGTCACTTATTAACTTTCTGCCAAGGAGGAGATCGATATAGAAAAATCTGTCACTCTTGCTATCACCAAGTGTAAAGAAATCCTCAGAAATCAGCTAGACTTGTGGCTGGAACAAACACATCTGGCATTTCTTTACTTGTCTAAGGCTTTGTGCCTGAGCAATGAAACAATGGGTGTGATTCCTACCTACTCTTAGAAGTTGTGGAGACCCTCAAAATTTCATGTTACAAGGAAGATAAAGAAGAGTTGTTTCAATCACTTCTGTGGAAGAATTAGTCGTTCCAAAGCCCTCAGAGACAAAGAAGAGTGACAGTGTGGTGCCTGGATGTGCCATTTACCTGTACTCACAGGGTGTGAGGGACAAAAGCCCCTATTAATCACTCCAAAGAGAATAATGCAGCAAGCAAATATATATCAGAAGACTTATTGTTAGTCATTAGCTTTCATGACAAACCTTAAGGTTTCTTATAACTGAAGAAAAGCTATTTCTTTTTAAAATCATCTCGACAAACAAAGTGGTACGCTTTCTTCTATTTTCGTTGCTTTATGAAAAATTATTTTCCTACATTTGTCAACTGAATTCTGCAAAGTTTTCAACTCTATGAAATATATTTAACGCTCCCAGGTGCATGAGCTATGACCTATATTTCTTCACCTAAGCACTGTATATTCTAGAGCAGTGTTTCTCAACCTTCATATTGCTGCCACCCTTCCTCAGGTGGTGGTGACCTCCACAATAAAAATATTTTATTGCTACTCCATAGCTGTAATTTTGCTATTGTTATGAATCATAGTGTCTGATATACATGATGTCTGATTCCTGTCCCTCAAAGAAGTTTGTGACCCACAGGTTGAGAAACCCTCTTTTGAAGCCTTTTACCATTATCTACCTTACATGATTTTATTAATAAATAAGTCACAAACATTTATAATCTTAATGTTGAAAGTAAGTATAAACCAAACACTCAAAAACATTAATAAATGAATGCTAGAATAGATGAATAACAACAAAATTACCAGAACATAGGATGAAGGGCTAAGAAATTCCACACTGCAGGTTTGACTCAGCCACTGAAATCATGAACTAACTCAATATCTTCAGTTCCCTACACTGAGCCTGCACAAGACTTGTGCTAAAAGCTAGCCATCATGCATGGATGAGAGAACTCACAAGAAACTGCCATTAACCTCTAGAATACAGACTATCAATAGATTCTGGGAGAAGAGTCATTATTTTCAGTTGTGAAGTTATTGGTGATTCTTTTTTTGATTATTTTATTATGAATAAAGTCATATTTTTTTATCCATGTATCCCCTTGTTCAAACTCTCTTCTCCTCCCACCCCTCCAAGTCACTCTCTCTTCTCTTCATCTCCTTATCTCTGCCCCAGCAAGGGAAGGAGGTCCCAAGGTCCCAAGGTGGCTTAGTTTAGCATTCACTCCAGTCAGATCTGCTTTCCTCAGCCCAACATCAAGACTGAGTCAGGTGTTTCTCTAGGGGAAATGGGATCCAAGGTGCTAGTCCAAGGTGTTTCAGATCCCAAGCTGTTCAGAGGTTATAATTTGCAGCTTGGACATGCTTTGCTTTGTGTTTAAAGTCCAATAATGAGTGAGTGCATCCCCTGTTTATGTTTCTGAGTCTGTGATACCTTGCTCAGGAGGATATTCTCCAAATCCATCCTTTTGCCTGCAAATTTTAGGATATCACTTTTTCTCACTGCTGAGTAGCACTCCATTGTGCAAATGTACCAAAGTTTGTTAATCCATTCTTCAGTTGAGGGGCCTCTAGGGTGTTTCCAGGTTCTTGTTATTATGAATAATGCTGCTATGAACATAGTTGAGCTAATTAATGCCTGTGGAGTGCAAACATGGATCTTTAGGGTACATGCCCAGTACTGGTATTGCTGGATCTCTGTGGAGATTGATTCCCAGTTTTCTGAGAAACCACCATACTGCATTCCAGAGTGACTGAACCAGCTTACACTCCCACTATCAATGGAAGAGTGTTCCCCTTGCTCTGCAACCTCTCTAGCATAGGCTGCCATCTGTGTTTTTTTTTTTTTTTTTTTTTTTTTTTTTTTTTTTTTTTTTTTTTTTTTTTTTTTTTTTTTTTTTTTTTTTTTTTTTTTTTTTTTTTTTTTAATCTTAGCCAATGTGACAGGTACAAGGTGGTATCTCAAAGTTGTTTTGATTTGCATTTCTCTGATGGCTAAAGATGTTGAGCACTTTTTCAAGTACATTTCAGCTATTTGAAATTCTTCTCCTGAGAAATCCCTTTTTACTTCTGAGCCCCAATTTTTGATTGGGTTATTCAAGGTTTTGGGCTCTAGTTTCTTGAGTTCTCCGTATATTTTACAGGTCAGTCCTCTGTTACTTGTAGAGTTGGTGAAAATCTTTTCCCATTCTGCCAGCTGTCATTTTGTCTTATTGTCTGTGTCCTTGGCTTTACTACCAGCTTTCAATACATACCTCTAAACTCCACTGTAGTACAGACAGTATTAGGAACAGTGAATACATGAATTAAAACTCATGGAAAAGGATGTCAGAAAGAGTTTTTTCCCTTTTGTTCAATACAGAGTCTTTCATCATATATAATAATCTGAATACAGATTATCCTCTACTCCTTCTATATCCTCCTCACCTCCTTTCCTATCCAAATCCACTTCCTTTCCGTCTAGCATTAGACAAGAACAGGCTTCTAAGATATAACAACTAAACATAATAAAATGCATTATAATGAAATAAAACAAATACCATCATATCAAGGGTAAAGGAAAAAACACAAAAGAAAAATAAATGAGCCTCAAGACAAGGCACAAGACAAAGGTAAAAGGGAAGGCATTAGCAATATAGAAATGGAAGAGAGAAGGGATAAATGCCCTGTATACATTATGTCCAAGTGTGAAGTCATCAAGGAACAAATTTAATTAAAAGGAACATATAATGAATTAAAGTAAGTAGTATAGTAAATACAAAGCAACAAAGACCTACTCAGTATCTACACTTAGCTTGTATCTTGATAGAAATCCTTTCTGCCCCAGAATAAAAGCTTATTTTGTTTTGCTTTTATTTCAGCATTTATGCAGTTAGATTTAGACTCAAGATGGTGAAATCTCAAAGATAATAAATAGGTAAACATATTTTGATAGTTTATCACAACCAACTTGCTCGATAATATATTTCTTTATTTGTAGGTTTTGGCAATACGTAAATGGCCAGGTAGCCTATTTAATCTGTGAAATTCATAATATCCATCATTTTCTTCTTCTTTAACATTTATTATTTCTAAACAAAATGCTCTGTAGTAAGTAAAATATATTTACTTGCAAATGCAAATTATCTCTGTGCTATTCAGTGACCTTAAAATGAAATAGATAGTTACAGATGATTGGTTGCCATAGAAAATGTAAACTGTGTTGAACTTCTTTGGAATTTGATTTATTTTATATGTTCTATAATATTGCTCATTGTTAAGAAAATAATTTGTGACCATGGTAACAGATTAAGCAACAGTACAGAAAAAATTTATACATGGTATGGAAGGAACATATATAATAGGAAAATAAATAAAAGTTATTCTTATAAAAGAATTTCTTGTGAACAATAAATGGGAGTAAGAAGTCATGTCTCATTGAGAAGCAATTCAAGACAGAGTTTTGATCAGAAACATAGCTTCTTGTCTTTTTCTATAAAACTGAGAGGCATTTGAGGCTATATAACCAATAGAAGAATTTAAATCATGTGAACTAGCAGGACAACTACAGTTCTCTTTTTTTTCTCTTATTGAAAATAGATCTTATTTCATATAATATATCCTGATGATGGTCTCCCCTCTCCCCTTCCTCGTTCCTCCATACTTTTACTCCCAACTGGATCTGTTCCCTTTCTACCTTTCATAGAAAAAAAAAAAGACTTCTAAGGTAACTGCCATTAAAGAACCTTCATCCAGCAATGAATAGAGGCAGAAACAGAGATCCATAGCTAAGCACCAGATTGACTTCATGGTTCAGCTAAAGAGAGAGAGGAGAGTATATATGAGCAAAGGGATCAGGATTATGAGGAGAAGTCCCACAGTGATGGCTGACTGGAGCTTTTGGGAGCTCACTGAATCAAAATCAGCCACTGGGGAATCTTCAGGGAAAGCAATTAAACCCTTCAAAGGTAGATGACTGGCAAATGGCATGGGCAGTTTGTGGAGCCTCTTAGAGTAGGTTCAGACTATGTTCCTGTGCTGGCATCTTGGAGACCACTGCCCTAATATTCAGATAAGGGAATATTACCTCAAATGGATAGACCAGACTGAACTGACACACTTTGCCCTTCCTTGCCCTTTTTTGGGAATGGATAGGGGCATAGCGCTGTGGAAGGCTGTGAGAGGACCAGGAGGAATTGAGAAGAGGGAAGGGAGAGAGAGCAAGGGTATATATGAAAAAAAGAATACATCTTTTTTTCTTAAATAAAAAAAAAATAAAAAAAACCTCAAAAGTAAAATAAAACACAGTAAATTAAACCAAAACAAACACATAAGAATAAGTCAGAAATAAATAAATAAATAAATAAACAACAAACAAATAAAAACTTGGGGAGCCAAGTTTTAAAAAAATACTCACAAGAAACAGATACAGAAGCAAAGATAAAATTGTTGGCATACTAAAGAATCACATAAAAAGGCAAAACAAAATGTCATGATATATATTCAAAGGACCTGTTGGGCAAAATAAGTAAGTAAGTAAGTAAGTAAGTAAATAAATAAATAAATAAAATAAAAATGCAAAAAAAGGAAGGAAGGAAGAAAGAAAGAAATAAAGAAAGAACAAAGCCCTGATACTATGAGACAAAGAATCTCAAAAGATGTCACTGACTTTGTTTTGTGTTGGCCATCTACTGCTGGACATGGGGCCTGCCCTTAGGAGTAGTTTATTTCCCCACTGAGACTCCCATGGGGATAACTGAATTTTCATTTGCAAATGGTTATTAGTTAGAGATTGTTTTCAGATTAAGAGTGGCAGCAGGTGTCCACTTTTCCTTTTAGCTCTAGGATCTCATCTATTGCAGACCCATTCAGGCCTTTAACATGCTACCTCTGTCTCTTTGAGTTTAAATATACTTCAGTTATGTTGTATTTAGAAGGCTTATTTCCTTGGTGCCCTCCCTGCCCTCTGGCTCTTTTTCTGATTCCTCTTCTGCAGCGTTCCCTGAGTCTTGAGAAGAGGAATTTGTTGTTGACATCCCTTTTAAGGAATGAATATTTCATGATCTCTCATTCACTGGGTAATATCTGTCTATGATCTCTGGACTTATTCCTAGCTGCAGTAAGAAGTTTCTCTGATAATGCAAGGCACTGATCTGTTTCTTACATCTTGTCATTAGAAGTCATTTTATTGCTATAGTTCTTTAGTAGAGCAATAATTTTGAGTTTTATCCTAGATCCCTGGGTTATACAGTCTTAGGTTTTTAGTCATCCAACAAATGTCAGGTACAGGTTCCATCTTGGGAAGTTGACCTTAAGCCACACCACATATTGGTTGGTAACTTCTACAAGTTTTATACCATCATGTACTAGCTTATCTGTCAGGCAGGAGATAAATGTAGAGAAAAGAGTATGTAACTGGGGTGGTTTACCTTTCTTCACTGGTAGCTTGCAGAGAAACATGCAGTAACAAAAAGTCTAGTCTATAGCAGTGAAGGTTCTATGTAGGCAATAGATCTACTTTTAAATATTTATTGAATTGGATAAGTCATTGAACAGCCTGGCCTTGTCATCAGCTATTGGAGAGGAACATAGGCTTTGGAAACATCCTAGGTTGGTTAAGGTTTCTCTTGGGACTCTGTTGGCCAACAACTGTATTAGATGTAACCCATTCCCAGTTTGAAAACTTCATTTAGTAACAAGAAATGGCTATGGGGGACTCTATTTCTCCTGTTATTTCACGACTTCACTCAGATTGCCTTGAATCTGTATGTATGAAGCGGGGGAGGCTGTGATGCTTTTACTGTATTAGGCTTTCACAAAATCTTTTAAATGGCCCTAAGTCTTAGCTGTCTCTCCTAAGTATTCCCTCCACATTTTCTGCTGGAGACTAGGGTGTGGGGATTGTGGGGGTTGATGTCCCAAAGAGAATATGGGGACTCAGCTGTATAGGGGGGGAGGGAGGGAAAATGGAACAGACATGAACTGATAGCTGTAAGTTAGAATGGCTGCCAGCGTGTTTTATTGAAAAAGGACTATACCTTTTTTATACTTTTTATACTCTATAGTTGCACATCTGATTAGAGACAAGGGACAAGTGAGCAGGGGTGTGGCTTGAGATCAGAAGTTGAAGAATCTAGCCTTGACCTTGACAATAGGCACCAGACATGTGTTAATGGAAGTATCATAAGTCTTCTTGCCAAGGGAATGGAGGCCTTTATCCAAGTGCCTACCTTTGGAAAAAAGATTTCTGAGGAGCAGACACTATAGAATTATTTCTTAGTCTTAAAATAATGGGCCTATTCCTTATAGAGCTCGCTATAAGGGAAGGTCCTGATGACTTACTCTTTTCCCACTATTCTGTACCATTTTGATTTCTCTACACTTATTAACTGAACTCTTGCCCTTCATGGCCTCAGGCTCTGGATCTGTATTGTAGGTTTCTCATCCTTGGGATCAGATGTATCTCGTAAATCTTTAACTTTCTTGTTCTTTTTGTACTTAGGAAGACACAATAGCGATAAGTTTCTGCACCCTGATAAGACTCTCTGCTGACTAAAAAATCAAATCAGACCAAATTAGAAAAAGCCCTGGTTTAATAGGTAAAGCTTTTCCAGGTGTTTCTCTAGACCCTCAGGGAGAATACAGCGAAGACAGACCGCTTGTATTGTGGGGTGCAGATTAAATAATCTATGGGAATGGTCCTGAACACTTCTGGAGGAAGAGCCATGTTTGGAGGGACTTTCTGAGGGGCAGGGTCGGGATAGAGAGAAGTGGGGCTTCCACTAGAACATTCCACAGTGTGTGTATATGGGTGACAGGGTGCCAGGGGCTGAGATAGAGCTTCATCCAGAGCAAATGGAAGTAGGAGTTCCACTGTGGCAGGGATTTTTTTCCGAAGAATTATTTTGTTTAGAAAGACTAACAATGTACATATTTTTAAATTCTTTACCAGAGCCTACACAAAATTTCCTAAAGGGAAAAGCATTAATATTGAGATTATTAAAAATGGATGGATAAGTGTGGTCTGCAACATTAAAATGCTGAAACTTTGTCGAGCAGCAATGGTTACCATTTCAACTTCCCTCTCGATCTCCACATGATCTTTTTATTGTAGTACACCCACTTATCAATCAATAACTATTTATTCTATTTCCTTTCCCTAGGAAGATGGCTCTCTTTCCCTAGTTTGTTACTCTATGCATAACCTCCTCTATGTTGTTATGAATTGTAGCTTTGTTATTATTGTTAACAGCTAATATTCAAATAAAAATGAATATACACTGTATTTGTCTTTTGCATCTGTGTTACCTCACTCTGGATGACCTTTTCCTAGTTCCATCCAGTTAACTTCAAATTTTATTTTTTTTAAACAATTGTATAATACTCCTTGTGTAAATGTACCACAATGTTTTTAATCCATTTTTCAGTTTTGGAATATCTAGGTTGTTTCAAATTTCTGGCTATTAACAATAGAGCTGCAATGAACATGGTTGAGCAAATTTCTCTGTGGTAGGACGGAGTATCTCAAGAGCTGTACAGCTCTGTCTCAAGGTACATCCATTTTCAGCTTCCTGAGGAACTGGCACACTGGTTTCCATAGAGCATGTGCACGCTTACAACACAGGAGCAGTGACTGAGTATACCCTGTTCTACATCCTGGCCAGCATGAACTGTCACTTGTTTAATTTATCTTAGCCACTATGATAGATGTAAGACAAAAATCTCAAAGTAATTTTAATTTGAATTTCCCTGATAAATAAAGATACTGGACATTTCTTTACATGTTCCTTAGTCATTTCAGGTTTCTATTTTGAGATTTTTCTGTCTAGATTTGTACCTTATTTTTAACTGAGGTGTTTTTTTTCCCTTGATGTTCAGTATTTTTAGGTTTTTACATATTGTATACAAAACTCAATCAGATATATAGTTGGTTTACAAACAAAACAAAACACAACAACAAAAAAGCTAACTTCCCATTTTTTAACCTGTTGCTTTGTTCAAACAAAAATGTCTTTGCCATGAAGAAGCTTTTGGGTTCATGAGGTCCTATTTATTAATCATTAGTACCAATCATTAGATCTTAGTACCAGTGCTAATAGTGTTCTATTCAAAGTCTTTTACAGTGCCAATGAGCTCTAATCTATTCCCCACTTTCTCTTCTATCAGGTTCAGATTATCAGGTTTTATGATGAAGACTTTTGCCCATTTGGAGTTGAGTGTTGTTTAGAGTGATATGTATAGATCTATTTCAATTCTTCTATGTGTAGCCATCCAGTTTGAGCAGCAATATTTGTTGAAGGTGTTTTTTTTCTAGTATTTCTAGTAGCTGCTTTTTACAGCAGTTGTTTTATTCTTATTCAGAATTGTTTTTGCTATCCTGTCTTTTTAGTGTTTCCATGTGAATGTGAGAATTATACTTTAAAGATCTGAAAAGTATTGTATTGGAAATTTGATGGAGATTGTATTTCATCTGTAGATTTCTTTGAGCAGGACACCCATTTTCGTTATATTACTATTGCTCCATGAGAATTCAAGGTACCTACATATTCTGATATATCCTTAGATTTCTTTTGTCAGTGTCTTCAAGTTTTTGTTATATACATCTTTTCCCCTGTTGGTTAGGGTTATCCCAAGATATTTTATATTTTGAGGGTATTTTGAAAGGTGTTTTTCTGATTTATTTCTCACTCCATTTTTTATTTTTATATAGGAGGACTAATAATTCTACTGAGGTAATTTTGTACCTTGCTACTTTGTTGACAATGCTTATTAGCTGTGAGAGTTTCTCTGTGTAATTTTGAGGGGCACTTATGTATGCTAACAAATCATTTGCAAACAAAAATATTTTAACTTCTTTCTTTCCAATTTGTATCTTCTTTATCTTCTATAATTATTTTATTGCTCTAGCTGAGACATAAAATACAGGTATTAAATAGCAATGGAGAAAGTAGACAGCTTTTCTTCCTTCCAGTTTCAGTAGAATTTGTTTGAATTTCTATCCATTTAAGTTGATGTTAACTATGAACTTATAACTCACCTCTACTATTTTAAGATATATTTCATATCCCTAATAGCTCCACTACTTTAATTATGAAGGGATGTATAAAGCTTTAATCCATGTTGGTCAGACAGGATTCAAGGAGTTATTTCAATTTTCTTGTATTTGTTGGGAATTTCTTTGTATCTGAATTGTGGTCAATTTTAGAGAAAGTTCCATGAGGTACCGAGAAGGCATGCTGTGGGATTACACTTTTGTACATTGTAAATATGTGCCATTGTAAATATTGGCTTAATAAAACACTGATTGGTCAAGTAGCTGGACGGGAAGTAGTGGTGGGGCAACCAGACTAGGAGAATGCTGAGAAGCAGAGGAACAGAGCAGCAAATGAAAATGAGAGACAGAGAAAGCAAGATGAGAATGTTGCACTGAGAAAAGTGGTGCCAATACACGTAGCTAAACAAAAATACAAATATGGGTCAACTTAAAGTATTAGCAAGTAATAAGCATGAGCCATAGACCAATCAGCTTGTATTTAATATAAATATAATGTAATGTATGTTTATTTGGGTCTGATCGGCTGGCAGACTGGACAGTTGGGAAACAGAAACTTCTGATTACAAAGGCATAGTCATTTGTGTTTAAGGTGTGCTGTTAAGTTCCTAATATGAGATATCCTCAAGTTTTTTCAGGTAGGCACTGGATGTTATAAACTTAGTTCTTAGAAGCTCCTTCATTGTGTCTGATTATTTGAGTATTTTGTGGTTTCATTTTTATTCAGTTATATAATGTCTATAAATTCTTTATTTCTGTCTTGACCAATTTGTTTCTACAGTAGTAAGTTGTTCAGTTTCCACAAGTCTGTAAGATTTCTGCTGTTGCTCTCAAGCTTTAATGTGTGGTGATGACATGACATACAGAGTGTCATCTCAATTTTCTTGTATCTATTTGAACTTATTTTGTATCCAGGTACATGACCTGTTTGAAACAAGTCCATGAACTCATGAGAAGAAGGCATATTCATTTGTGTTTGAATGAAACTTTTTATAAATATCTGTTAGGTCCATTTCATCTACAATGTAGGTTAGCTCCAGAATTTCTCTGTTTAGGTTTTGTCTGAATGACCTGTTTGTTGGCAGCAGTGGAGTGTTAAAATTTCCCATTATTTGTGTGTTAGCATCAATATGTGATTTAAGCTGCAGTAATTTTCCTTTCTTTTTGTTCTATTTTTTCTCTCTTCTTGTTTTGTTTTTCAAGACAGGGTTTCTCTGTATAGTCCTCATTATTCTGGAGCTCACTCTATAAACCAGGCTGGCCTCAAACTCACAAAGATCTGCCTACTTCTGTTTCCCAAGCGCTAGGATAAAAGGAGTGTGGCATCATGAATGACTGTAGCAGTAATAGTCTTTCCTTTATGAACCTAGTTGCCCTTGTTCTTCATGCATATATGTTAAAAAAAAAATTGCAATGTCCTCTTACTTCCTTTGATGAGCATGTGGTGTTTACCTTTTTTTTTTTTTTTTTTTTAATTAGTTTTGGTTGAAGCCTATTTTGTCAAGTATGCTACAGCAACTTACTTCTTTGATCTAACTTTTTGGGAATATATATTGCATCCTTTTCTTTGGAGTGATATATATCTTTGATATTGGGCTGTATTTTTTGCATGCATCAGTATTATTGATCCTTCTTTTGCATCAATTCTGTTAATTTGTGTCTTTGAGACCACTCATGTTTAGATGGATCCATGAGTGGTGTTTCTGGTTTCAGTTTCTCATTTTCTTGTGGGGTGTGTGTGTGTGTGTGTGTGTGTGTGTGTGTGTGTGTGTGTGTTTCCTTGTATTTTGGGAGTGTGACTAACCCCTTTAAGTTGAAATTCTCCTTCTAGCACCCACTACTTGTCTGTAGGAGTGGGTTTGTACAAAGGTATTGCTTATGTTTGATTTTACTATGGGATGTCTTATATTTTCCATCTACTATGATTGAAAGTTTTGCTGGGTATAGTAGTTTGAGCTGGGATCTGTACTCTCTTAGAGTCTTTAGAACCTCTGTTTAGGCCCTTCTGGCTTTTAGAATCTTCATTAGAAATCAGGTGTTATACTAATAGCTATGCCTTTATATATTACTTGGTCTTTTTCCTTTACAGCTTTTAGTATTCTTTGTTCAATATGCTTAGTGGTGTTCTGTATGCTTCTTCTATCTTGATAGGCATCTTCTTCTCTAGATAGACAAATTTTCTTCTGTTATTTTGTTGAAATTTTTATTTGTTTCTTTGACCTGGGTTTCTTCTTCTTCTTCTTCTTCTTCTTCTTCTTCTTCTTCTTCTTCTTCTTCTTCTTCTTCTTCTTCTTCTTCTTCTTCTTCTATTATTTGTTGATATGATCTTTCATTGTATTCCACATTTCCTTGATGTTTCTTGCCTGGACTCTTTCTTCTTTCTATTTAACTGTTTGTTTGTACTTTCATAGGTTTCATTAATGAACTTACTTATATTCTCTTTCTGTACCTTTGTCATATTTTTAAAGATTTTTATGAAGTCCTTGTCTTGTTTATCAGGTAGGCCATATTACCTTTTCAATAAACAGTATAGTTGGCTTGGTATACTCTACTGGGGACATATTTTGCTTGCTGTTATTGATTTCTTTTATTCTGGCATCTAGGTATCTGCATTTGGGATAATTGTAAATCTAGCTGCTGATATCTAGCCTTGTCTTTGTAGGGTCAATGTCTAGCTCATTGGTTTAGGTTGCCTTCTTTGGTTCTTAAGAGTTGGGTCACTATGTGTTGTCTGTAAGAAATTTTTCTGAGAACACACCTATTAGGTGTGTTGACTTGGAGTTCTGGTTAGATGCTTTGTGGTATGGTGAACTTGGGAATGGGGATAGAGTAGAGGAGATTCATGTTAGAGGGGGAAGAGTGAGAATTGCCTAGATGATTTCCTGGTAGAACTGACTGATGGCTTCCCCACTTGCAGACTTTTTTATCTTTGCAACACATAGACACAACTGAGACTTGTGAAGCTCCTTTTGGCTTTTTATTATCCTGTTTTTTTAGGACTACAGCCCTCATGCTGGGTGTTCAGGTTTTTAATATAGCATATCAGATGGCTCAGACTTGTGTGTGAGGAACTGACATTTATGAAATAAAACAGCTTAAATATATGGGGTGATTATTATAATCAATAATTCTAAGACATGAGGGAAATTTTATATGCAGCTTCTAACCTCAAGTTCCTTTCTATTTTTTAATATTCCAAAAATGAAACACTTACTAGGTATTCTTTATATATGATATACAAAATGATGTGTTGACTTTTAAAACAATGAGCAATGATTAAATAGAGTTAATTAGCCTATCTATCATCTTAAGAGCTTGACATGTTTGTGTCATGAGAGTATTTTAGATTTATTATATCACAACCACAATGTGCAATTCTCTGTAATTAATAATAATTATCATGTCATACATAAAAACTAAAAAAATTAAGCATTCTTTTTCTAGCTGGGATAATGTTGTCCTTGTCAAGAGAGTTTGCAAACATTCTGTCTTGCTTCATTTTTGCAAAAGGTTTGGAAGATCTGATATTTATTCTTCAAATGGTGGATAGGCTTAGGTATTAAAGCCAGTAGTTTTTTCATTGATGAGAATTTTATTTACTTTTCATTTATTATCAGTGCTTTTTACTGATCTCTTCAGATTTTCAGTTTCATTTTTATTAGTTTTTTGAGAGTTTTATAACCTATATTTAATGATTTTCATCTTCCTCCCAGCTCTGCTCATATCTACACCCCTTTAACACTCACCAAACTTTGTGTTCCCTTTTCCTTTTTAACTCCATTGAGACTAATATGTGCTGCCTATATAGTCTTGAAGTTTGGCCTTCTTATTGGAACATTGTCAGCCTACCTGGGTCCATACCTCTAAAGCAAACAGACTCTCTCCCAGCAACCGTCATTTGTCAGTAGCTTCTCAGTTAGGGTGGGACATTATGTTTGTTTTTGTCTCCCTTCTGGGATTTTTGTCTGGCTTGATCTTTCACAGGTTTCATGCATGCTGTCATAACTGTGTGAGTTCATATGTGAAACCACCCTGCCGTATCCAGAAACATCCTTTCGTTAGTTATCCATTGCCTCTGGTGCTAATAAGCACTCTTCCAACTGAGCTGTGCCCAAAGCTGGAACTGTAGCTCTTCTTAACTAATGATCTCTGCTTCTTCTCAACACCATTCTCAGAGACAAAATAACAGAGACCTCCTTCACAAATGCCCTGTGGATCCTGATATTCATTGATCAACTCTGATATCCTCTGTGGTGGTTTGAAAAAGGATGCTTGCCATAGGCTCATGTGGAATATATAAGCCTTAGAGACTTCTAAGGGCCTGAGGGCCAGCATGGCCTCAGTTAGTTCAAACTGGTTATAAGTGGTACTTTAAACATGTGCTCATAGAACTTTCTCAGAGCGACTTTTGTGTTGGTACTTCCTCATAAGCCAAACTGGGGTCTGCCTGGGGGTCGTGGGAACACAGGTAGAGTCCTGATATGAGAGGACCTAGATCAGGGAGAGATGACCACACCATAACAGTATCAGATTCCAGAAAAGCAAAGTCCTTCCCCTGGCTGGGAGAAGGGTATAAAAGGTTTACTCCTCCCTCAATAATTAAAGTTGTTTCTTTCAACTAGTTCTTAGAGTCTGTGACATTGATTCTGTGCCTTCTTTTTCCCTCCCCGAAGGGGAACTAGCAGAGCCCAAATCCTAGGCAATACCAACAAGCTCATTTATTCTTAGTCATCAGGGAGTGGTACTCTTTGAGAAGGATTAGAAGGATTAGGAGGATGTTGGAGAAAGTACATCACTGGAGGTGGGCTTTAATGTTTCAAAAGTCAGCAACAGGCCAAGCATGTCTTGCTTCCCTTCTCTCTGCCTATGTATAAGTCAGGATATAGCTCTTGGCTACTGTTGAAGTGATTTGACTGCATGCTGACTGCATGCTGTCATGCATGCTCCCTGCAATGATGACAATACACTATACCTCTGAAACTGTAACTAAACCCGTAATGAATTGGTTTATCTTATGTGAGTTGTCTTGGTCACAGTGTCTCTTCACAGCAGTGACTAAGATAGAAGATGATACTGGAGACTTGTGGTATTGTTGTGACAGGCTTGACTACAGAGTTTGCTAGAAGAATGTGGAAGACATTGACACTTTGGACTAGAAAGCAGTTGCATACTTTAAGCACAGTTTAATGGGCTGTTCTAGTAGTATCATGGAACACAGTAGGACTGAGAGTCATATAAATTATAATAGCCCAGCTCAAGAGCTTTTAGAGTAGGAGAATGTTAGTTAGTGGCCTAGAGACCATACTTGTGGTATTTTAGCAAAGAATGTAGCTGCTTTCTTGTCTGTCCTTTAAAAAAAACTTCCATTTTTGCAATAGTAATGTATATTCTGTCCCATGCATGTTGGAAGTATATGATCTGATTTTTTAAAAATTTGATTTTACAGGAAGTTATAGGGTAGATATGGTTATAGTCTCAGAGGAGACTTTGAGCCTTCACACAGCATTGAGAGTGTAATAGACTATGGGGACTGAAGAAATTTTTGCATTATATGACTACAAGCCTGTAGGGGACAGGAATTGTGGAACGTGGCAGTTTGGATAAGAATGGCCACCATGGGCTCATATATTTCAGTGTTTAGTCATCAGATTATGATACACTTTGAGAAGGATTGGGAAGTGTGGACTTATTGGAGCAGGTGTGGACTTGGAGGAAGTGTATCACTGGATGTAGGTTTTGAGGTTTCAAAAGCCAACACAAGGTTGAACATGTCTCAGTCTCCCTCTTCCTGCCTATGGAACAGAGTAGAGCACTCAGCTACTGCACCAGTATCTGACTACATTCCACCATGCTCTCTTCCGCGATGACAGTTGAATAAACGGTAAATAAATGAAGCTGTAAGTAAGATTCTAATAAAATGTCTTCTTTTAAAGGGTCACCTTGGTCATGGGGTCTCTATATGGCAACAGAAGAATGATAAAATTATACTCTAATCATCATACTTCCATAAAGGAAGTAGAGAAGTTTAATCTTCTATAAAGTGAAGAGATGTTCATTTCCTCAGATTAGGTAGATGACTCAGAATGGAGATCTGATATAATTCTACAGTAGGAAATTACTGGCAGGCACAGAATACTGACAAATCCATTGGTAACATTCTGTGCACCAAGAGACTCTTTAGTTACTCAGTCATATTGAAAACAGTTTGCAAACTAGGTAGGTAGCTGTAGGGAGACGGGGCTTGGTCATCCAAGCTTGTAACCCCAGCACTCAGGAAACTGGGGCCGGGACAGTCATGAATTCATGACCAGCCTAGGCTATGTAACAAGATCCAGTAAAAAACCTGGGAAGAGTGACTGGATAAACCAAGAAAAGCCGCTGAAGCTAAGTAGAAGTTGAATAAGTTGATCTCAGTCTCACAGAAGTGGTAGAGCCAAGATTTAAACCCTTCTTAATCATCCTTCCCAGGAACCAGCGGATGTCTCCCGGGTTTCCTATTTGATGCCACCCACTGGATCTGCTTTGGGGGGGTCTGTAAATGCAGAAGAGCCACTGAATAATTAGCAATGGAAGAAAAAGCCTCTAAGAGAACAGCATCCATACCACAGTTCACCAATTTCCCCACAATGATGATCATGGTGGGTTTACCAGCTCGAGGCAAGACCTACATCTCAACAAAGCTCACACGATACCTGAACTGGATAGGATCACCAACTAAAGTGTTTAATTTAGGCCAATATCGGCGAGAGGCAGTGAGCTACAGGAATTATGAATTCTTTCGACCAGACAACATGGAGGCCCAACTTATCAGGAAGCAGTGTGCTCTGGCAGCCCTAAGGGACGTCCATAAATATCTCAGCCATGAGGAAGGTCAAGTTGCGGGTTTTGATGCTATCAACACTACCAGAGAACGACGATCATTGATTCTGCAATTTGCTAAAGAACATGGTTACAAGGTCTTCTTTATTGAGTCTATTTGTAATGATCCTGACATAATTGCAGAAAACATCAAGCAAGTGAAACTTGGCAGTCCTGATTACATAGACTGTGACCAAGAAAAGGTTTTGGAAGACTTTCTTAAGAGAATTGAGTGCTATGAGATGAACTACCAACCTTTAGATGAAGAATTGGACAGCCACCTGTCCTACATCAAGATCTTTGACGTGGGTACTTGATACATGCTAAATCGAGTGCAGGACCATGTTCAGAGCCGCACAGCCTACTACCTAATGAACATCCATGTCACACCCCGATCCATCTACCTATGCCGGCATGGTGAGAGTGAACTCAACCTCAGAGGCCGCATTGGAGGTGACTCTGGTCTCTCAGTTCGGGGCAAGCAGTATGCCTATGCTCTGGCCAACTTTATTCAGTCTCAAAGCATCAGCTCCCTGAAGGTGTGGACCAGCCATATGAAGAGGACCATTCAGACTGCTGAGGCTCTAGGCGTCCCTTATGAACAGTGGAAAGCTCTGAATGAGATTGATGCAGGTGTCTGTGAGGAGATGACCTATGAAGAAATCCAAGAGCACTACCCTGAAGAATTTGCACTACGGGACCAGGATAAATATCGTTACCGCTATCCCAAGGGAGAGTCCTATGAGGATTTGGTTCAGCGTCTTGAGCCAGTTATAATGGAGCTAGAACGACAAGAAAATGTACTGGTTATCTGTCACCAGGCTGTCATGCGGTGCCTCCTGGCATACTTCCTACATAAAAGTTCAGATGAGCTGCCCTATCTCAAGTGCCCTCTGCACACAGTGCTCAAACTTACACCTGTGGTTTATGGCTGCAGAGTTCACTCCATCTACCTGAATGTGGAGACTGTGAACACACACCGGGACAAGCCTGAGAATGTGGACTTCACCCGTGAACCTGAAGAAGCCCTGGACACTGTCCCTGCCCATTACTGAACCCTTTCCAAGTGATCAGATTGTCTCTGTCCTTATCCCTTTCCTCCTGTAGGAACTGCTGCTCTTTTCTCCCTAAGCAGACTCTGGCTTTGGCCTGAGACTGCCCTACCTCCAGTGAAGAAGTCCGCAGCAGCTCCCAAACAAGTCTCAATTCCTAGCCAAAACTAAAGAACGTACTTAGTCATGAATAAAGCTCTTCTTAAATTAAAAAAAAAAGAAAGAAAGAAAAGAAAACATAGTTTGCTTCAGGAATACCACCTGAACAGAACTTACAGAAACATGTTTTCTTTTCCAAGGAGTCTTTATGTCTTGTTCTATCTACAGAGACAAACTGTGTGCAGGAGATGTCAAATTTTATTTCGAAGTTGGTGCTATCCTGTTCAGTGCCTCCAGGGACATGTAGACTTATTTTTCATTTAGTAATTTGATAGGCAGGAAAATTATTTTTCTTCCATTTGTCTTTTACTAATGTTGCTGTCTATGTGTTTACACATGCTTGTTTCACACCTGAACAATGGAATTGGACAAATAGACATGGCTAGCATTATTTTTGAGAATTCACAATTAATATTCCATACTACTTATTGTGAGATAAACAATGGGACATAACTACATTAGTCTGCAATTTGAAAACACTGGTGATGAATTTCCAGAAAAAATAGCATGAGTACAATGTGTGTGGTAAGTATCTCCCATATGCTGGTGATTCTCCCTCGAAGAAAATCACCCTATTCTGTGGCCACAGGTTCCTTTGTGGAAGGTATCACAGTGCAAATATTAACAGTTATTGTCTCCAGACTCCTTCCTTGAGTTCCAACCAGCCATGTTATTTTCTTTCTTAGTAGACTATAAACTGAAATAAACTCTTTCTTTTCCAAGATTTTTTAAGTCATAATGTTTATAATAACAGGGAAGGAAACTAGGCCACTGACATGTAATTACTGACCTATCTATCACTACAGTGGATTTTTTTTTTAAAGAACTTCTATGATCATCTCAAAATACATTTTTTAAGCATAATGATGGTGATAAATTCTGGATTTCACAACAAGACATAATAATGAGTAAAAGACCAGCTATTATATAATAAATATACATGCACTTAGTAATCTTCACAAGCATTTGGATAACTTTCTGAATATTGACTAGATAAAATTGCTCCAATAACTTTCATTCAATATAAAGCAATGATTTTTAATTTGACTCATCAAACACAAACTAGTAAAAAAAAATCCCAAGCCTTGTTAACTTATAAGTACAGTACTATTATATCAATACATATAGTCTGTTGTCAAAATTTTAAGTAAAGCCACATTAAACATTACAAATTTTGGGAATAACCTTAGATTTATTTCTTCTATAAATGTTATATTGTTTTTTGTTTCTGGTTGGTTATATTTTCCTTTTATTTAATTTTTAATGTTTTTAAGATTTACTTTTACTTTTAAAATTATAGGTTAGTGTGTGTGCATTTGTTTGCATGTTGGTGTATGTGTTTGTGGAAGCTAGAGGCATGGGTTTCCTCCTGAAGTTATAGGTGTTTGGGATCTGCCCAACAGACATACAGGAAACTGAATGTAGGTTCTCTGTTAAAACAGAGTATTTTTTTTTTTACTGCTGAGACATCTCTCTAGCTCTGCATGATTATGCTCTACTGAAAGATTCCTGCCCTCCAAACAAGGAAAATATATTTTATCTCTGGTGACATTCTTTAGTTCACTGAAAGCTATTTTGTTTTTTAATTAATTGCAACCTTAGGAATATGTTGATGTGTTGCCAGGTGTTGACATCTCTAGAGAAGATGTCTTATCATCCTTTACTTCTCTATATGACAGATGGATTTAGATGTTATTTATTTGTATAAGTTAATTTTCTATTATTTTAGCTTCTAAAAAATGGTGTCATTATTAATACAGTTCACTTAGGAATTGTGCTGCTCCGAAGCATAAAAACAAAACAACACACTTCAGATCTGTCAGATCTTTTCTGGTTTTAATGGTCAATTCAATTATGTTTCTTTCTGGGTTTGTCTTAACATTCAGAGGCAGAAATGCCTTCTCTACCTTCTATAAAGTTTGACAATCCTGTCAGATCTCAAAATTTGTTCTTACTGTTTGACATCCATGAAAAGTAAATCTTGAGAATCTGAAACGTTAACAAATAAAAAAAAAAGAAAACTAATTTACAGTTTTTCTTCTCCAGATGTAAGTATAGATATTGAATATTCATTACTATTAACATTCATAATCAACTTACCAATTAATATGTTACATAAAACATATTATGTTTTTCCTGATATTTCTTTTTCTCAAATTATATTACAGTACCAGAAGAGGACTTCTATTACATGTATTTAGGTGACTGTTCTATATTTTTTCAAGTGGGTCTCTTTATTGAAGTGGATGTCTGAGAAGAATATTAAGGATTTACTCAATGATTTATTTACATATTATAATTTAAAAGATTCCATTTAAACATATCATAGTAGATCCAAAGATGGCTATATTTCATGACTTTTAGAAGTCTGAAAAAGTTTAAAAATTGTTAGCATAAAGAGTCTCCCACAGTGATTTGTATCACTAGGTGGATTAAATATGTATTCAAAGAAAAAAACCTATATTTGATCAACCTTTTCTCCAATGAAATGCAGTACTTCGTGAGATGGCTCAGGGGGAAAAGGCACTTGCCATCGAAAACTAATGACTGGAGTTTGATTACTAAAAACTACATAAGTATAGGAGAAGAGAACTTAGCCCATAAAGTTTTTCTTTGACCTCCACAGGCACAGAGTAGAATGTTTGTCCTGATACATATTATGGACATGCCAATGCATACACAAAATAATAATGAAATTAAGGGAAAAAATAAAATCACAGTGGTCGGCCCTATATTTTAAATGAACAGAAAACTGATTTGAGAAAAATAGTGGAGTAATTATAACATAATGTTTTTGAGAATGTTAAGATGATAGTGGAGAATGATGGGTAAGAACTCACATGCACAAAGTTATGATGTAGATGCCAGCACTTCCATTCTGCTCTTTGTCACCTTAGTACAATTATTTAGTCCAATAACCTTTAGAAACATAAATTTAGAAACACTGAATAAAAAATGAGACACACCTTTTGAAATTCTCCTTAAAATTTAACAGCATACTTAATATTAACCTATAAATAGCTTGCATTCAGTAGAGATTTTTGTCTCTCTGAACTATAATTATAATTGTTTTCTTGTTTTTCATTAGGATAGACATAGAAAACATAGACGACATTGTAAACTGGCAGAGAACTAGCAGTCATAGCCAATATTATTTTTTTTATTGAGGCAAAAACAATTTACATGGCCTCAATAACCACAATGTATGTGTTTCAGGTAATTTAAAAGAATTACCATTTTATCAGATTTTGAACAATGCACACATGTTAGTGGAAAACTTTTTACATACAACTGTTTTCTTTTAGCTGAAGGTTAAGAAAATTCTTTTTATGATGCCAATTGCTTTTAATTATTTTAAAGTAATATACAATACCATTACAAAGATATGGGGTATTATATATTCAAATACATGAATACAGCCCATAGTTTTTAAAGATACAATTTACATTTCTGCTACCTAATGTATAAATAGATATAATATGTTTATATGTATAATTATATGTGTGTATGTATATATACATAATTTGATTGTGCTGAAAGTATTCAACATACCTTAGTAATGGTGTTATAATGTGGAATTTTAGAAGTTATTCCTCCTGTTCAAATAGCCATAAACAGACTGTCTCCACCTCCTGTGTCCCACACCATCCCCAACCTAGGACAATTATTTCATTCTCTGGTGAGATAAATATTTTTTTTGTTTCAGTATGAGTCTAGTGGTTGCTACCATACACTGTGTGTCACGTTGATTGGGTTTGAATATGGACTTCCTAGAGTTGGGGATGGTCCATCTTTCCCTCATTGTCCTCAACTATGAAACATTGGTAATGGTCATATGATATAGAATCATGTTAGTAATTACTTAGAATAATGTCCACCATAAAGGAAGTATGTTTAAATAACTAAAAAGAAAGTTATCTTGTTGAATTTACTCTGAAATGTTAACATTACATCCCATTGTGAATTTAGCATGGGATTCTGTTTATCATGCTTTGCTTTCTGTATGTTTGAAACTGTTCTTTGTTCAAATGTTGAAGTTCTGTAAGACAAATGACATGAACAATTTCATGATCAAATAACAGCATACACACAAGTAGACAATCTGAAGACAATTTTTAGCCTGTATCTTTTATAACACAAGAAAATGCCCTTCTAATGTTTTTTAATTTTTTCTCTTTAAATAAGTTTTTTGAAAAAAATAAATGTCCTTAATGAGTATCATTTAAATGACCATAAAGCTATCTTGATATACAATAATTTTATTATAGCATATTTTGTAACATTTTGTTTTTTGTGAACATGTGTTAAATAATGAGATTAATTGTGACATTATATGTATGTGTTTTATACACTTTGACCACACTCTGCAGTATTTCCAATATTTCTTCATCTGCTGTTTTGTATTGTTATCAACACTTCATTGTACATAGTGCTGAGTCTTTTCTAGATTTACATATATTTATGCAGGTACTTTGCACATATGTATTTTCTATTACTCTTGTTTCTCTAGATGTCCTTTGCCATTTTTCTTTTTTCTCTCTCCAAATAAATTTATCTTATTCTGTCATATCCTTTATTATATGTATAGAGGAATGATATAATATTTGTCTTTGCTATTTTTGCCTATTTTACTTCACTTGATGATCTCTACTTTCATCAATTTCTCTGCAAAGCTTAAAAGCTCATTCCTCCTTATGGCTGAATAAAACCCCACTCTTTATATTAGCATATGTTCTTTGTCTATTTGTTCATTGACATACATTTATCTATAATTGGCATTGATAATAATGCTAAAATAAGCATAGTCTTGAAGTATTTGTATTGTATACTGACTTCAATTTAATTATTTATTTACCAGTGAATGATATAACTGAGTCACATGACATGTCCATTCTTGAGGCTTAATGAAACTCCATTCTAATTTACAGATTGACTGAAGTAGTTAGTTATATTAATACCAGCAGCATATAAAGGTTTCTTTCTGTGGCATCTTTGACAATATTTGTTTTTTTTTTTTTTCAGGTAATTGCCATTCTGACAAAGTAACATGCATTATTATGCTTCTATTGATTGTTCTTTAACTTCTGTGAAAGACTTTGAATGTTTATTTACATTTTCATATATATCAATATTTGGACTTTGCTTTTACTTTATTATTTATTTATTTTGTATGTGTGTATGTGTGTGTATGTCTGTGTGTAATTGAGAGAATAGGGGACTAATAGAGGTCAGAGGACAACTCTCATGACTCAGTTCACTCTCTCTTTATATGTAAATATGGGCACAGATCTTGGACTCAAGTTGAGTTTTGATCTATGTGTTTTTACTTACTAAATGATCTCACTACTTTGAGCTTTTATTTTTAAAAGTCAACTGCTCAATTCACTTGACCATTTATTGGTTAGCTTACATGAAATATGGATAAGAATTGCACCCCATCATTATTTGAACATGGTTCCCAGTTTGTGGTGATGCTTCAGGAACCCTAGGTGGTCCAGCTTTGCTGAATCTCTTTGAGATCACACAACTTCACCCTACTTCTTGATCACTGTCTTTGCTTCATGATTTTGTTTGAAGATGTGAGCTTTCGGCTTCCTCTCTTCCTATTGTCATGTTTGCTGATTGTTGCTCTGCTTCTCTGCCATGATGAGCTCCTGTCCCTCTGGAACTGTAATACAAATAGATTCATTTTTTGCTGTTACTTTTTATCATATTATCTCATAACGGGAGCAGTAAAATAACTCATATAGATGACTTGTTGTTAAAGATTTTTTAAAGAATAAGTATGTATGCATATATAAACATGAGAATAATTAATGAAAAGAAGGTCAGGAATTTGAAAGAGAGCAAGGAGGAATATATGAGAGGGTTTGCATGCAGTAAAGGAAAGGGAAAATGACATAATTGTATTATAATATCAAAAATAAATGAAATAATTAAAGAAAGCACTATAGTTTAAAATAAATAACTTGTGAAACATGAACTTAGAAGCTTAGTATAATGATGTATGTAATAATATTGCACAGAATTGACTCTTTTGAGACTTAAGAAAATAGTTTATATAATAGAGATACTCTTCCATATAATTTCCTCTTTATTGTGTAATTGGTCATGCATTTACTCAGGATCAGTCTGGAGATCATGTTTTTATGTGTTTTGCTCCAGTTTGTGTTATATGACTAAATATTCTTGTTATATCTTCTATGGACTTTAAGAAAATTTAACTCTCTCATTTAAACTGTTGTATTATTTTAAAAGAAACTTTCATAAAAATTAAGTTCTTAAAAATAATCTGTATATTAATTGTCAGGTGAATATCTGGGAAAGATTCTGGTTGTCTCTTTAAGGATTTTCTTCCATTCTATAAGCTATCTCTTCACGCAGGACTTCCTTCCTTTGCTAGTAACAAAGTTCTGAATTCGATACAATGCCATTTCCAACTATCAGTTTTATTCAGAAAGTCACAATATTTCAACAGGGTTCTTCGATGGCCATTTCAGTTTCCAGAGCCAAACCTCTTAGAAAAATTTGAAGATAACTCACTTTTAACTCCATGTTTTGTTTTTTCATTTTACCTTCTATTTTTGATAGAGATATTAACTGAAAATAATTTTTGTTAGCATCTGTTTCATTTTGTTATGTTCTGAAATACTCATTTTTTCTTAGTCTTTGTATGTTATTGTTTGCACTGTATTCTTTAATTTGTCTCAAGAAGGGGATAATTGCTTTTATAAATGATTTTGATTATGTCCACTTCAATTTTGTGAGATATTTCTTATAACTGTCATTATAGTTCTTTTTTCATTCAGTTTTAGTACTCTTGTTTCTTGCTATTGCCAGTGATTTTCAGTTCAAATGTAGATAATTTATGTGTTATTTGTTGAATCTCTAGCGATTCAGTCTTTTGTTTTTAATTATCATTTTTATTCAACCACAGTTGGGGATGGCTATTACCTCCTTGTAGCTACTGTGGGCAGAAGTATGAATTTTTAACATGGCTACCGGAGACTAGAAGCTTGAGCCTGAAGCATTAGTATTAACATAAAAGAAACTGGTTGTGTGGGAAATAGTAGAGACCCTTCTCAACCTGGACTTAATAAAATGAACTAAGCATGTGTAAGATATGCCCACTGTGTATGAAATCAGAAGAAGTAGTGCTCTGTAAATGTCCTATAAGGGTTCTTGTCCCTATGGGCCCATCTTTTTGAAGTACTTTTTTTTTCCACACTCCCAAATCTTATTCTGAAGAGTGTTTTCTCCTTCTCAAACAGCTGTTCCTTTTTATTTTTCTATTTCTAACCATAAGTCCCTGATAGAACTACTTGCCTCAGGATACAGGAGTGTGGAAGCATGAACACATGCCCCAGGAACTCAGATCTACAATAATAACATGGCTATTTAAAAAAAAAAGCTCCCATTATTGCTGACTGAGGATAACAGCTATGGCTTTCTACAAGACTTCAGTATCTACCTGACTGTGTTTTAGAAATACCATGTTAATTTGTTTTCCATCAATACTTTGGAAATTTAGGCTGTGAACTCCTGAACACTGAGGAAGTTCTGTGTCTTCACTAGGCCTCTTCTTGTTTGTTCAGTATTCAGAGGAGGGGATAACCTGTCTCTGTCTAGCTGAAGAAAACAACCATATCATTCTCAATAGGGGGAACATTCCCAGAGGCTGGTGTCTTGTTATTCTCTGTTATATTTTAAATGTTAAATTCTGACATAGTCTCATGTATTTGAATATCTGTTTTCTAGACTTTAGCATTCTTTTGGGAAAGTGTGGAGCACTACGAGGCAAAACCTATATAAAGGATGTAAAGCCAACTAGAAGAGTTAGGTTACTGGGACCAAACCTTTGAAGTTTTGAAAGTTGGAGACTGGTCCCACTTTGGATCCAATTGTCTTCTTTCTAGTCTGGTTTCTGTGTGAGTTCTGTAGGAAATTCTCATTATCAGAAACATATTCTTCACTTAAAATATATGAATTTATAAATTTTATATCTGGTTATATGTTCTTACATGCCATGAAACAAAAGGATTTTTTTCATGGATCTGATCTAAAAATTTATGAAAATTTATAAATAAAAGCAAATTCATATTTAGGAGATGAAAATTATTACCAATTTAGTTAAATAATTAAATTGAAAAAGAAAGTATGGATGCAGAAAATATCAGGGAAAAGAAAAAAATTGTGGTTAATGCTGAGAAATTATTCTTAGAAGAATGAGTCCTTCTTGAATACCAAAGAAGACTAAGTGACAGAAGCTTTTGGGTAGACATAAGACCACTAAGGAGTCACTGAGAATGGAGAGTCAGCTGTGTAAAATGTGGCTAGATTTGACATGTATGTAAGAGCCATGAATTCAGTTTATTCAGGTAAAATAGAACAATAATTTAATATTTCCATGTAGCAAATATCATAAAATGCTTTAAAAAGTCTGTGGTGATATGTTACATATTTAATAAAACCTGAAATATCAAGAGGTCAACCTACACTCCTAAACTAGGCAGAGGTAGATAAGGGGAGTTCTGGATCTTTGAGTACAATGCCAAACAGTTGGGCTTCAATGGTACATACCTTTAATCTCAGCACAGGGAAATCCGGGAGTGGTGAACTATGCCTTTAATCCTGTAACTCCAGTGGCAGAGATCTTTCTGTGTTTCTGTGAGTTCAAGGCTGACTAGCAAATAGAGTAGCTCCCACCTGTAATCCTAACCTGGATGGGATACAGCTGGGTGAGAAGGGTATTTATGGCAGGTTTAGAAAGCTGCAGCAATTAGAAGTGATCCAGAGTGAAGCTGAAGAAGCTAGAAGATAGCTGAGTGAGATTCGACTGTAGTGTTTCCTCTCTCTGATATTTTAGCCTGTCTTGGATATCTGGCTCTGAGTCTCTTTTAGTACTACTAGAATTCATGCAACAGAACTCCAACTAAATAATGTTTAGTTCTGTCTCAAAAGATAGAAAATGAGATGGAAAACCAAAATGATGACAGAATAATAATTAGCACATGAGGCACATGTTTATTTACTTCTGGGTTTTAGTGGGTCTTTTGGTTTGTTTGTTTGGTTTTAGTTTTTTTTAATATGTTTATTATTATTTTTTTATTTTATGTTAATTTTTTGAGACAAGGTTTTTCTTTGTAGTCCTAGCTGTCCTGGGACTTGTTTTGTAAACTAGGCTGACTTTGAACTCAGAGATCTACCTGTCTCTGCCTCCTGATGCTGGGACTAAGGCATGGGCCAACACCATACAGCATCCAGCCTTTTTATTTTTTTTAGTTTTTTTTTTATGCAATATATTTTGACCAATTTTTTTTCCCTTTCTAGAAACTTACCTCCTACCTACCCAATAAACTTCATTTTCACACTTTGTGACATACTGTTCAGGACTGGACCATAATCCTAAATTTTGGGGCGTTTTTCCATAAGATTACTGGCCCCCTAATCAGCAAGAAGGAGCCTAGAGAACTACATCTGCATTCCCAAAACACTGTATTATGGATGTTTGTCTTTGTTTAGAGTGTTGGTTACAAAGCGTTACAGGTAATGGTCAGGAAAAAGTATAAGAAAGATTAGATTGGGAAAGTTGTTTTAAAAAGAAAAAAGGAGAAATCTAAGATAATGCTCTTGTACACAGTAAAGATTTAGTACTCATAAAACATGGATTGGCCAAAAGCTAAACAGAAAATAAAGGTAGGGCAACCAGACTGACCAAAGGCAGAGAGGCAGACACCAGCCAGACACATAGGAAGCAAGATGAAAATGCCTTACAGAGAACAGGTACCAAGCCATGTGGCTAAACATAAATAAGAATTATGAGTTAATTTAAGTGTAAGAGCTAGATAGCAATATGCTGGAGCTACTGGCCCAGCAATTACTATAATATTAAGCTTCTAGGTCAATTATTTGGGAAGCACCTACCAGGTATTTGAGAGTTTATGTCAGAATAGAGATTTCTAACTACAATACCTTTTCAAACAACATTCCTCCCCCAAGAACCCACCAAACCAAACAATCAAACAAATGAAACATCCACACATACTCAAAGCAAAACAAAAAATGGGACCTGCTCTGGTATGTGGGTTGGTCACTTCCATAGTTGTTATCAAAGGAGGCTCTTAATAGAAGGACCTTAGCTTAGCAAGCTCTGTATTCTCCACTGCCTCTACACCTGCCTGTTTAAAACTTTTCTGCAGTTACTCTCTCTTACAGTCATCTTGTAGGCTAAGTCTTACTGATAAATACCTTTGTGACAAGGGGATTAAAAGTACCCTCAAACAATAACAAGCCTGGCTGGAGAAATCAATCCTGAGATGAGGATTGATGGTAAAGCTGTATCCTGGGCCAGGCCTGAACATCTTATGGGAACCAGATTTCTCAAAAACAATAAAGAAATTCTACAAACCTTCTTACAAATGCAGACCTGAGATAATTTCCAGTGAGCTCAAAGATTGATGATAAATCCTTCTTTCTCCATATGCTCATTCTTCCTCTATTTACATCCAAATTTTGTGTTAGCTTTCTATATGAACTTGGAATCAGCAAGTACTTCCAATGGTCTTCTTTTCAATGTCCTATATTGAATACAGTACTTTCCCCTACTTTATACCATTCATGTCCTCTCTCTCTCTCTCTCTCTCTCTCTCTCTCTCTCTCTCTCTCTCTCTCTGTCTCTCTTTCTGTGTGTGTATGTCTGTCTGTGTGTGTGTATCTATGATGTGGTATGTGTATATAGTGTATGGTATGTGAAGACTAGTAGAGTAAGTTCTCTGTTATTTTCCCTTTACTTTCTGAGAAAATCCTTCTGCCCTCACTTTCAGATAGTTACAGACAGGGTCTGCTCTAAATGTATCAGCTGCAGTTAGACATCCTGTGGTCAGTTTTGTTCTTTATTTTGGCCAGTTGTTGATTTCTGTAATCATCTCTGTTACATGGGGAAAAATACAATATGAGAATATATTTCTCTATAGATATAAAGATTAGTATTAGTTTAAGAGGTTAGTTAGAGGTTATACTAGTTTCAGAAAGTAGAAGTGGGAGGTAGTCAGAACACAGTCCAAGAATAGAGTCCTGAATCCTATGAGAAGAATCTCAATGCTTGTGAGAAAAATCTTTTTAATAAAAATCATTTTTTTAAGGATAAAACACGATTGGCAAATTCTTAACAAAATTAAACATAAAAAGGGAAAATCTACTTCAATAAAACTAGATTTTTTTTTCTTTATTTATTTTGTATTTATCAAAAAAATAGTAAAATGAATTAAAAATGCTGAAAAGTTAACAATAACTATAAAGAGGATAAAAATCATAAGCATGACTTATCAAGGGTGATAATTCAAATAAGATTACTACACATATATTTATGTTGTGTTCAGCTTTCCCTCTGAATTTTTTTTTCCATCCCTGTATATCCTTATTCAAGGTCCCTTCCCCCTCCCACCACATCAGGTCATTTTTCTTCTCCGCAACTCCCCATCCCCTCCCTGGGCAGGGAGTAGACAGTCCTATGGTCCCACTGACCCAATAATATTTGGATCAGTCTCCACTCCTGGCCAAATCCAGTTTTGTCCATCCTCCCTCAAGAGTGAGTCAGGTGTTCCTATAGTTGGAGTGGGGTCCAAAGGGTCAGTCCAGGGTGTTTCTGATCCCAAACAGTTCAGTGGTTGTGGTTTGTAGCTTGGGCATGCTTGGCTTTTTTTTTCTTGTTTGTTTGTTTAGAGACCACTAATGAGTGATTACATCCCCTGCTTATCTTTCTGAGATTGTGATACCTCACTCAGGAGGATATTCTCCAAATCCATCCATTTGCCTGCAAATTTTAGGATATCATTTTTTCTTACTGCTGAGTAGTATTCCATTGTGTAGATGTACCACAGTTTGTTAATCCATTCTTCAGTTGAGGGACATCTAGGTTGA
>PVIH01000400.1:177881-204115 GCA_004025045.1 Sigmodon hispidus
GCCTCTTTAGGGTATACACCCAGAAGTGGTATTGCTGGGTCCTTGGGGAGATTGATTCTCAATTTTCTGAGAAACTGCCATATTGCATTCCAAAGTGGCTGAACAAGCTTACACTCCCACCAACAATGGAGGAGTGTTCCCCTTGTTCCACATCCTCTCCAACATAGGCTGTCATCTGTGCCTTTTATCTTAGCCACTCAATAGGTGTTAGGTAGTATCTCAAAGTTGTTTTGATTTGCATTTCTCTGCTGGCTAAAGATGAAGAGCACTTTTTCAGGTGCCTTTCAGCCATTCGTAGTTCCTCTGCTGAGAATTCCCTTTTTAGACCTGTACCCCATTTTTGATAGGGTTATTCAAGGTTTTGGGCTCTAAATTCTTGAGCTCTTTATATACCTTAGAGATCAGTCCTCTGTCACTTGTAGGGTTGATGAAAATCTTTTCCCATTCTGTAGGCTGTCATTTTGTCCTATTGACAGTGTCCTTGGCTTTGCAGAAGCTTCCCAGCTTTAGGAGATCCCACTTATTGATTGTTGGTCTTAGTGCCTGTGCCACTGGTGTTATATTTAGGAAGTGGTTGCCTGTGCCAATTTGTAGAAGTGTATTTCCCACTTTTTTTCTATGAAGTTCAAAGTGGTTGGGTTTAAGTTGAGGTCCTTGATCCACTTGGATTTGAGTTTTGTGCAGGGTGACAGGCTCAGATCTATTTGCATTTTTCTGCACACTTCCATCCAGCTATGCCAACACCATTTGTTAAATATACTATCTTTTTTCCATTGAATGTTTTGGGCCTCTTTGTCAAAGATCAGGTGTTCATAGGTTTTTGGGTTAATGTCTGGATCCTCAATTCTATTCCGTTGGTCCACAAGTCTGTTTTCATGCCAGTACCAGGCTGTTTTTATTACTGTAGCTCTATACTATAGCTTGAAGTCAGGGATGGTGATACATCCTGAGGTTCTTTTGTTGAGTAAAATTGTTTTGGCAATCCTGGCTTTCCTGTTTTTCCAAATGAAATTGAGTATTGTTCTTTCAAGGTCCAAAAAATATTGTGTTGGGATTTTGATGGGTAGTGTAATGAATCTGTAGATTGCCTTTTGTAGAAATGTCATTTTTAGTATGTTGATCCTACCGATCCAGGAACATGGGAGAGCTTTCCATTTTCTGATATCCTCTTCAATTTCTTTCTTCAGTGTTTTAAAATTTTTGTCAAATAGGTCTGTTACTTCTTTGGTTATAGGTACTCCAAGGTATTTAATGCTATTTGCAGTTATTATAAAGGGTAATGTCTCACTTATTTCTTTTTCAGCTCTTCTATCTTCAGTGTATAGAAGGGCTACTGATTTCTTTAAGTTAATCTTGTATCCTGCTACATTGCTGAAGGTGTTTATCAGCTGTAGCAGTTCCTTGGAAGAATTTTGTGGGTCACTTATGTATACAATCATATCATCTGCAAATAGAGATAGTTTCACTTCTTCTTTTCCAATTTGTATGCCCTTAATCTCTTTTTGTTCCCTTATTTCCTTAGCTAAAACTTTGAGAACTCTATTGAATAGATAAGGGGAGAGAGGACATCCTTGTCTAGTTCCTGACTTTAGAGGAATTGCTTTGAGTTTTTCTCCATTAAGTTTGATACTGGCTGTCAGCTTCTTGTAAATCGCCTTTATTATATTTAGGTATTCTCCCTGTATTCCTGATCTCTCCAGGGCTTTAATCATAAAGGAGTGTTGGATTTTGTCAAAGGCTTTTTCCTCATCTAAGGATATGATCATGTGGTTTTGTTCCTTTAGTTTGTTTATATGATTGATAACATTTACAATTTTTCGTATGTTAAAGCTGCACTGCATTTCTGGGATGAAGCCTACTTGGTTGTGGTGGATGATATCTTTTATACATTGTTGTATACGGTTTGCTAAGATTTTGTTGAGAATTTTTGCATCAATATTCATGAGTGAAATTGGTCTGTAATTCTCCTTCTTTGTTGTGTCTTTGAGTGGCTTGGATATTAGGGTGATTGTGGCCTCATAAAAGGAATTTGGCAATATTCTTTCAGTTTCTACAGTGTGAAATGATATGAGGAGTAATGGTAGTAATTCTTCTTTGAATGTCTGGTAGAATTCAGCACTGAAACCTTCTGGGCCAGGGCTTTTATTTTTGGGTAGGTTTTTAAAGACAGCATCAATTTCCTTAAGGGTTATAGGCCTGTTTAGGAAATTAACAAATCTGATCTTCATTTAATTTTGGTAGATGGTACCTATCCAGAAAGCTGTCCATTTCTTCTAGGTTTTCCATTTTTATGGAATACAGATTTTCAAAATATGATCTGATAATTCTCTGTATTTCCTGGGGTCTGTTTTTATGTCCCCCTTTTCATTTCTGATTTTGTTGATTTGAACACTCTCTCTGTGTTTTTTGATTAGTTTGGCTAAGGACTTATCTATCTTGTTAACTTTCTCAAAGAACCAACTCTTAGATTCCTTGATTCTTTGTATTGTTCTTTTTGTTTCAATTGTATTGATTTCAGCTCTAAGTTTGATTATTTCCTGCCGTCTACTCCTTCTAGGTGAGTTTGCTTCTAATTGTTCTAAGGCTTTCAGCTGCGCTGTTAGGTCTCTAATGTGAGATTTCTCAAGTTTTGTCATATAGGCATCTAGCAATATGAATTTTCCTCTTAAGACTGCTTTCATTGTGTCCCACAAGTTTGGATATGTTGCAGATTCATTTTCATTGAATTCTAGGAAGACTTTGATTTCTTTCTTAATTTCCTCCTTGACCCAGAGATTGTTCAGCTGATTGGTGTTTAGTTTTTATGAGTTGGTAGGCTTTCTTTGGGTTTTGATGTTGTTGAACTCTAACTTTATGCCCTGGTGGTCCGATATGTTACAAGGGATTATTTCCATTTTTTTTTGTATCTGCTGATATTTGCTTTATGACCAATTATGTGGTCAATTTTGGAGAAAGTTCCATGAGGAGCTAAGAAATATGTATATTCCTTTGCCTTTGGGTGGAAGGTTCTGTAGATATCTATGAAATCCATTTGCATCATAACCTCTTTAGACTCCTTATTTCTCTGTTGAGACTCTGTCTGGTTGATCTATCCAGGGTTGAAAGTGGGGTATTGAAGTCTCCCACTGTTAGGGTGTAAGAATTGATGTGGGATTTGAGCTTTAGCAGTGTTTCTTTTACATATGTAGGTGCCCCTATATTAGGGGCATAAATATTTAAGATTGAAATCTCCTCTTGACAAATTTTTCCTGTGATGAATAAGTAGTGACCATCTTGGTCCCTTTTAATTGCTTTTAGCTTAAAGTCTACTTTGTTAGATATTAGGATTGCAACCCCTGCTTGTTTCTTAGGACCGTTTGACTGGAAAATCTTTTCCCAACCCTTTATTCTAAGCCTGTGTCTGTCTTTCCAGTTGAGGTGTATTTCTTGTAGGCAACAGAAGGATGGCTTCTGTTGTTGTATCCATCTTGTTAATGTGTGACATTTTATAGGAGAGTTGAGACCATTGATATTAAGGGAAATTAGTGACCATTGATTTATATTTCCTGCAATTTTTGGTGGCAACTTGTTTGTGTTTCCTTTCTCTAAGGTATTCTTCTGTGGACTTATTGATTGTTTGTGATTTCGTGGGTGTATCTGGGGTCCTTAGGTTGGAGTTTTCCCTCTAATACTCTTTGTAGTGCTAGATTGGTAGATAGATATTCTTTCAGTCTGACTTTGTCTTGAAATACCTTGTTTACTCCGTCTATGGTGATTGATAATTTTGCAGGGTATAGTATTCAAGTTTGGCTGCCATGCTGTTTTAGCATCTGTATAACTTCTGACCAAGCCCTTCTTGGATTCATCATTTCCATTGAATAGTCAGGTGTTATTCTAATGGGTCTGCCTTTATATGTGATTTGACCTTTTTCTTTTGCAGCCCTTAAAATTTTTTCTTTGTTCTGTATGTTTTGTGGCTTGATTATATTGTGGCGTGCTGACTTTTTTTTGGGTTCATATCTATTTGGTGTTTTGTAAGCTCCTGGTATCTTTATAGGCATTTCCTTCTTCAGGTTAGGGAAGTTTTCTTCTATGAATTTATTGAAAACATTATCTGTGCCTTTGAGCTGGTATTCTTCTCCTCCTTCTCTTCCTATTATTCTCAAATTAGGTCTTTTCTTGGTGTCCCAGATTTCCTGAACATTTTAAATTATGGCTTTTTTAGTTTTACTACTTTCTTTGACTGATATATCTATTTGAGTTACTGAGTCTTCCACTTCAGAGATTCTATCTTCCATCTCTTGAACTCTGTTTGTTTTGCTTGTATCTGTGGTTCCAGTTTTTTTCTTGAGGTTTTCTATTTCCATCTTTGCCTCAGTTTGTGCCTTTTTTATTGCTTCTATTTCAGCTTTTATTTCAGCTTTTAGTTCCTGGCATGTTTCTTTCATAGATTTCTTCATCTCTTCCAATTTTTGTTGTATTTTCTTCTATTTCTTTAAGGCTTTTTTTCATATCTTCTTTGAGAGCTTCGATGATCATCAAAAAGGAATTTTTGGTGTTGCTTCCTTCTGTTTCCTCTTCATTGCTCCATTCAGGTCCTGTATTTGTAAGATTGCCACTCTCTTCTGGAGTTGCCATGTTGTTCTTTTTTGTATTATTATGTAATTTTTTGCACTGACGTTTGCCCATGGCTTCAGTGGTTCATGATTAGATGGCTCTTGGTCAGTTGTGGCACTAGGGTTTGTGTGTCTCCTGTCACCTCTCTGGTCATGGTCTGAATCTACCCTTCAGGGACCCCTGTAGTTGTCTTTTTGCTCAGTTCGATGTGGCAGTGGGCAGCCATGCATATTCCCTCATCAGGATCTGTGGGTATGTTGACAGGCAGAGTTTATCTGCCCACGCTCCAGAGTGCACTGTGACTCTGCAGACCAAAACTAGAAATTTAAAGGGAAACATTATAATAGATATGAATGAAATTCCAGAAAATCATAAGAACATATATTATAAATTTGTTTCAATAAATTGAAGAATCTGAAAAAAAACTGGTGGGTTTTAGATAGCAAAATTAAGCCTAAATTCAATGAATGATTTTAAGAAATGCATACTTTGTAACCTGCTTTAAGTACTAATAAATACTCCATACTAAATATAAAAAGCAGCAATAACAGAAACAAACACAAGAAAATATGTACTTACTACAGAATTCTACTACAACTTAAAAAAGTTAAGACAAATATATATCATATAATTCCATAAAACTTAAAAAAATAAACAAAGCCTTTAAATATTTCAAAGCCAGTGAAGCCCTGATATTAATCACAGTATTTCTTTTTTCTTCTTTTTTCCTTTTTTTTATTATTTTGTGATGTTACATCATGCACCTCATCAAACTCAGTTACCAGTCCTTTCAGTTTCATACCCACTCTTATGATCTTCCCATTTACAAAAAAGCCCATTCATGCTGTTCAGTTATCTACTGGACATAATTAAACATCTTGTGGCCAACCCCTTAAACAAAACAAGACCATCTTCAACCACACCCCTGACAGAGGCCTGCAATGCCGAAGCAAAGCACTGTGTTATTTAACTATGTTTTAGCCTTGAGCTCTTGTATACAATGACATCTTTTTGTTGTTGTTGTTTAAAGTCCACTAATGAGTGAGTACATCCCCTGCTTCTCTTTCTGGGTTTGTGATACCTCGCTCAGGAGGATATTCTCCATATCTATCCATTTGCTTGCAAATTTTAGGATATCATTTTTTCTTACTGCTGAGTAGTACTCCACTGTGTACATACCACAGTTTGTTAATCTATTCTTCAACTGAGGGGCATCTAGGTTGTTTCCAGGTTGTTGCTATTATGAATAATGCTGCTATAAACATAGTTGAGCTAATGCTTTTGGGATGCGAATGTGCATCTTTAGGGTATATGCCCAGTAGTGGTATTGCTGGATCCTTGGGGAGAGTAATGAAAACAAGAGTCTTGGAAGTTCAGTTTCTTTAACACAAACTTATTCTTTAAATGTGTTTTCATGATCCTTACTGGTGTAGTGGATAAAAATGAATTTACTTCAGATTACTCACTATTAATGTTGAAGTTATTAAATATGTCGACCAATGTTTCTCAATCTGTGGCCCTTGATCCCTTATGTATACAAATGACAATTTCAAGGGTGTTATATATCAGGTATTCTACATATCAGATATTTATGTAATAACTCATAAGAGTAAAAAAATTAAAATTATAAAATAACATCACAAATAATTTTATGATTGGTGGACATCACAACATGAATAACTATTAAAGAATCACAGCATCAGAGAGATTGAGAACCACTGGTTTAAACTTACTTTATATACCTCTATGGAAAAACACACTTTGGACTTATTTAGATTATTTTTGTGACTGCACACTTTACTTATATAATCATTCTCAACCCTCATACAAATTATCTGATGCTCTGAACAAAGCTGGCTATTACATGAGATCTTAGTCTGCCTCATTTATTGGCTCCATTCTCCTGGGTCCCACTGCCTCTAAAGCAGTAAACACTAGGTCCTTCTTCAAAGTCAATGACCTCACCAGTCATGGATATTTATCTGGGTTTACAATACCCAATATATATTTCGTCCTATTGAGTGGATCTTACATCAAATTACACAACTCTTGACTAACTTCAAGTGCCATTATTTTACATTTAGGGATGTCTTGTCAGACTGGTCATTGCTGTGGTTCACAGATCTTACAGCTAGAGAACACACTGACTGCTTTTCTCCCTTGGCAGCTTGTATGGCACCTTTGAATACTTGAGAGCTAGTCCTCAGGGAGGAAGGCTCAAGAGCACTCCCACATCTATACCTCCAAGTTCTGTGTCTAATCTGTACAGTATTTTACAATAAAGTTCTCGGATGCACCCAAGGGTAAAGACAGTGGGCTGTATTATTTGGGGCTCTCTTGGACTCCCTTCATCAGCAACGTTAAAGAAGGTTTCCTGTGCCTGGAAGTGGGACTTTTATTAATCAGACTCTACCTCTTGAAGGGATGGGAACATTATTATTCCAAATAGTGCAACTTCATTACATATAATTATATGTGTATATAATATGTATAACATATTTTTATTTTGAAAATTGTAATATAATTGCATTTTTTTTCTGTTCTCACTTCAAATGAGAACAAATGTGTGGTGTTTGTCTTTCAGGATCTAGGTTACCCTATTCAGCATATTTTCTAGTTCTTTCCATTTATGCGCAAAACATATGATTACATTTTTCTTTACAGCTGATCAGAATTCTATTATGTATATTTTTTTATCATTCATCTTTGGAGGGACATTTAGCCTGTTAGTGCTTCCTATTATTGGTAATAGTGAAGCAGTAAATATTCCTTAGCTGCCTGTAGTTCTTTGATTATAGGTGGAAATAAATATGTAAAAATATATTCTTCCATTTGTTAGGTCCTGATTCAGGTCTTGTTAAGGAAACTATACTATTGGGACCCTGTGGATGATGCTCCCTATTATTCCTAAGGGATTTAATCTCACAGCAGCTTTCCTTGTCCTCTGGCTCTTATATTTTTTTCTTATTTCCTGTGATTATAGTCCAATTTAAATTGCATTATTTATTTGGCCTTGACTTCTTTGTATACTCTGGATATTAATTCTCTGTTTAGTGCCTGCAAAGATTCTCTAATACTCACTGGGCTTCTTTTTCACTTGATTAATTGTTTTCTTTTTATTATTTGTTGTTACTACTTCAGATTATAATGATCTATTTCTTCCCTTTCTTGCCTCCAAGCCCTCCCACATACCACTTCTTGTTCTTTTTCAATTTCATGGCCTGTGTTTTCATTAATTCTTATTAATGTATGCATACAAATATTAAAAAGCTTTTGAATTTTATGAAGTCTTACTTCTAATTACTTTGGGATGTCTTTTTCTATACCTGTATCTCACAGAGCACTTCCTGTGTTTAATTCTTGAGCTTTCAGAACTCTATACTTTACAGTGGAATCTTTTTTTATTTTTTTAAATTGACCTTGTATCCTGCTATTTTTTTAAATGACCTCGATGAAGGTCATTATCAACTGTAGAAATTCACTGATAGAATTTTGTGTGTCACTTATGTATCCAATCATACCATCTGCAAATAGGGATAGTTTCATTTCTTCTTTTCCAATTTGTATCCCCTTAATCTTCTTACATTCTCTTAGTGCTTTGGCTAAAACTTTGAGAACTATATTAAATAGCTAAGGGGACAGGAAGAGCCTTGTCTAGTTCCTGAGATTAGTGGGATTTCTTTGAGTTTCTCTCCATTTAGTGTGATATTGGCTGTTGGCTTCCTGTAAATTGCCTTTATTATACTCAAAAATTTTTCCTGTATTCCTGATCTCTCCAGGACATTTATCATAAAGGAGTGTTAGATTTTTTTCAAAGGCTTTTTCAGCATCTAAGGAGATGATCATGTGTTTTTTTTTTCCCTTTAATTTGTTTATAGGATGGATGACATCGATAGTTTTTTGTATGTTGAACCATCCCTGCATTTCTAGGATGAAGCTTACTTGATTGTGGTGGATGATATTTTTTATATGTTGTTGTAATTGGTGTGCCAGAATTTTGTTGAGTATTTTTGCATCAATGTTCATGAGGGAGATTGGTCTGTAGTTCTCTTTCTTCATTGCATCTTTGAGTGGCTTAGGTATCAGAATGATTGTGGCCTCAAGGAGTTTGGCAGTGTATCTTCAGTTTCCACTGTATGGAAGAGTTTGTTGAGTATTAGTTCTTTGAATGTCTGGTAGAATTCTGCTGTAAAACCATCTTGTCCTGGGCTTTTTTTATTTGGGAGACTTTTAATAACAGCTTCATTTTCCTTTGGTGGATAGGTCTGTTTAGGTCTTTAACTTCTTGATTTAATTTTGGTAATTGATATTTGACCAGAAAGCTGTCCATTTCTTTTAGGTTTTCTATTTTAGTAGAGTATAGATTTTCAAAGTATGACCTGTTAATTCTCTGGATTTCCTGGGTGTCTGTCTTTATGTCTCTCTTTTCTGATTCTGTTCATTTAAATACTTTCTCTCTCTCTCTTGGTTAGTTTGGATAAGGGTTTGTCTGTCTTGTTGACTTTCTCAAAGAACCAACTTTTTGATTCATTGATTCTTTGTATTGTTCTCTTTGTTTCTATTGTAATGATTTCAGCCCTAAGTTTGATTATTTCCTGCCGTCTACTCCTTCTAGGTGAGTTTTCTTCTAATTGTTCTAAAACCGTGCTGGAGAGATGGCTCAGAGGTTAAGATCACTGACTGTTCTTCCAAAGGTCCTGAGTTCAATTCCCAGCAAAACCACATGGTGGCTCACAACCATCTATAATGAGATCTGGTGCCCTCTTCTGTAAACTGTATACACAATAAATAAATAAATATTTGGGGCCGGAGAGATGGCTCAGAGGTTAAGAGCACTGACTGTTCTTTCGGAGGACCTGAGTTCAATTCCCAGCACCCACATGGTGGCCCACAACCATCTGTGATGACATCTGGTGCCTTCTTCTGTATACTGTATACTTAATAATAAATAAATAATTTTTTAAAAAAAACTACAACCTACAGCTGAGTTGCTAAGCCTCTTGTGTGAGATTTATCTTGGTTTTTCATATAGGCATCTAGTGCTATGAATTTTCCTCTTAACACTTCTTTCATTGTGTCCTGTAAGTTTGGGTATGTTGTGGATTCATTTTCATTAAATTCTAGAAAGTCTTTGATTTTTTTCTTAACTTCTTCTTTGACCCAGAGGTGGTTCAGTGTAGAGATGTTCAGTTTCCATGAGTTGGTAGGCATTCAGTGATTTTTGTTGTTGTTGAATTCTAACTTTTAGGCCATGGTGGTCTGATATCATACAAGGGGTTTGTATCTATTGATATTTGCTTTATGAACAAGTATGTGGTCAATTTTAGAGAAAGTTCCATATGGTGCTGAGAATTATGTATATTCCTTTGTGTTTGGATAGAAGCTACTGTATGTAACTATTATGTCCATTTGCATCACAATATGTATTAGACTCCTTGTTGAGTCTTTGTCTGGTTGACCTATTCAAGGGTGAAAGTGGGGTATTGAAGTCTCCCACTATTAGAGTGTGACATTTGATGTAGGGTTTGAGCTTTAGTAGTGCTTCTTTTACATAGATAGTTGCCCTTATATTAGGTGCGTAAGTATTCAGGATTGAGATATCATCTTGACCAATTTTTCCTGAGATGAATAAATAATATCCATCCTGGTCTCTTTTAATTGATTTTAGTTTGATGTTTACTTTTTCAATATTTGGATTGCAAGCCCAGCTTGTTTCATAGGGCCATTTGCTTGGAAACTCTTTTCTCAACCCTTTACTGTGAGCCTCTGTCTGTCTTTGGAGTTGAGATGTGGTTCTTGTATGCAGCAGAAAGTTGGCTTTTGTTTTTGTATCCATTGTGTTAGAGTGAATATTTTTATAGGTGATTTGAGTCCATTGATATTAAGGCATATTGATGACTACTCATTGTTATTTCCTGTTATCTTTTGTGGTAGCTAGTGTGTATTTCCTTTCTTTGAGCTTTTCTTCTGTGGGAATATTTATTGTTTATGGTTTCATGGGTGTATCTGGGTTCCTTAGAATGGAGTTTTCTCTCTAGTGCTTTCTGTAGTTCAGGATTTGTGGATAGGTATTGTTTCAATCTGTCTTTGTCATGAAATATCTTGCTTACTCCACCTATGGTGATTGATAGTTTTGCTTTGTATAGTAGTCTAGGTTGGCAGCCATGCTCTTTTAGTGTCTGTATAACTCTGACCAGGACTTTTTTCCTTTTAATGTTTCCATTGAATAGCCTGATGTTATTCTGATGGGTCTGCCTTTATAGGTAAGTTGACCATTTTTCCTTTGTAGTTCTTAATACTTTTTCTTTGTTCTCTAAGTTTTGTGGCTTGACTATTATGTGGTGAGCAGACAGTTTTGGGGGAATAATCTATTTGGTGTTCTGTAAGCTTCTTGTACCTTTTAGGCATTTCCTTCTTTAGATTGGGAAGTTTTTTTCTGTGACTTTAGTGAATATATTATCTGTACCTTTGAGTTGGTATTCTTCCTCTCCTTCTATTTGTAATATTCTCATGTTTGTTCTTTTCATGGTGTCCCAAATTTCCTGAACATTTTGTGTTACGGCTTTTTTGGTTTTGGTTTTTTTCTTTGAGTGATTTGTCTATTTCCAATATTGAGTCTTCCACTCCAAAGGTTCTCTCTTCCATGTCTTGGATTCTGTTGGTTATGCTTGTATCTGTTTTTCCATATCATTTCATCAGATTCTCTATTTCCTCCTTAGCCTTGTTTTGTGCCTATTTTGTTGTTTCCATTTCAGTTTTTAGTTCCTGGGATGATTCTTTCATTTGATTTTTTCTTTCTTGGATTTCTTTGTTTTCTTTTAAGGATTTATTCATCTCTTCCAATTGTTTAGTTGTATTTTTTTTCTATTTCTTTAAGGGACATTTTTATATCCCCTTTTAAAGCTTTTATGATCTTCATAAAAGTGGTTGTATTGTTGTTTTCTTCTATTTTCTCGTCATTGCTCTGTTCAGGTCTTGGTGTTGTAGAGCCACCAGCTTCTTCTGGTGGTGCCTTTTTGTTCTTTATATTGTTATATATATTCTTGCACTGGGGTGTGTCCATTGCTTTCTTGGTTCTCTCTTAGTCAATTCTTAGTGGAATCTTACTCTGTTGTGGCTTTAGGGATTGTGTGTCTTCCGTCTGTTCTGGACATAGTGTCTACATGATTTCTTACTTGGACAGGCTATGGAATCCATGCTGTCTGACGACAACTGTCTCTCACTCTGCTCTCTCACTCTCCTCTGGACCTGGGCTCCTAGCTGTCTGAAGATGTCTGAGTCTCACTCCCTACACTGAAGTCTTTAAACCTTTTGGTATTAATTTTTTGTTCATGACAGCACACATATATACGTACATTCATACTTTCACACTCATATAATACATGCACACACATATATTCACACACAAATACACACACACTTTTTATGCATGTAGACATCCAGTTTTTCCCATATATATTTTTAAAAGATGCTCTCTTATCTCTATTGTGTATTTTAGCATCTTTACTACACATCAGACAGTTGTAGTTAAATGCTCTCATCATTTTGTTTTTTTTATTTTGTATCATTTATCTGCATGTCTAATTTGTGCCTATCTCATCTTGTTTTGATTCTTATCTCTCTGTAATATCTTTTGAAATTATAAATCAAATTCTTTCAGTGCTGCTAGTTTTCCTCTAATTTCATTAGCTATTCGGAGTCTTAATAATTTGTGCATGAGTCCTTATGACTTTTATTATGCTTTTTTCTCTTCCTCTGTGGGAAAAAAAATGTCATGAAGACTTTAATTGGGATTGCATTAATTTGTAAATTGCTTTTAGTAGAATGGTCATTTTCATAGTATTAAATATCAGCGTTTGAATCGCTTTTATTCTTATACTGTCTTATAAGATCTCTTTCCTCATAGGTTTAAATATTGCATATAATTGGACTATTAATTCCAAATTAACAAGGGACATGTAAGCAAACACACTGAAGAGGCATGCCAGGGTCTATGTGAATTTCTCTGTGATTGTAATGAAATGACAAAAGGGTCTGTGCTTTCCCTTTAGTGAGGAAATAACTCTGTTGCCTATAGTTCTCAGCCCTCCCAAAAGAGAAGCAAGTATTAAATTTTGAGAACTAAGGGATGATCATAATATTTGGCTAAGGCATGGTTTACTGATGCTTATCAAGCACTGACAAAACCAAAATTAATGAAAAACTAGACTTGGGATGGAATGGTTGATACAAAGAAGTACAGCACTATTGACTATAAGACAAACAACTAAGGAAGGCAAAGGAAGGAACATTTAATTTTTTTTCATGTCCTGGTGCATGTATAATGTTATAGTTATATGGTAATCAAAATGGAAAGCCACTAACTGACATATAAATGAAAATGGTAACACTCAGCAAAACTTAGCAAAAATATAAAATTGTATGAATCTTATATGAGCAAGACAGACAAATTGCCTGAAAATAATAAAATAGGGGCAAATTAGCATTATGTTTAATTAAGACAAGAATATTAGAATTTGCAAAGGAAAACATTTAGGATAAATTAGCAAAAATGATAGATTACATTTTTGAAAAACTTGAAAGTTTACCCCAACACTAAAAAAAAAAAATAAGAAAAATATAGAACCTAATTAAATCAGGACAGCCTTATGAGAATAACTATTATAAGGAATCCATGGAAAGTTGATGATTTACACTTTTAATCCCAGCTCTTGGGAGGCAGATGCCTTCATTCTCAACACTTGGGAGGCAGAGGCAGACACATAAGACTTAAAGTGATTTAAATGTAAAAGCCTCTTGCAAAAGGCAGAATGAAATCCAAACTGAAAGTTGTTACTACTGTTTTTTTACACTGTGTAAAGATATCATTGTGACTGATTTAATCAAAGACGGAATGGCCCTTAGCTAGGCAGGAAGAACTTAAACTGGACTTCTGGGGACAATGGGGTTGCAAGGAAGATGAGAAGTAGGGTTGCCACTCAGAGAGAGGGAGGAAAACATACAGGAGGTGATGTGAAAGCCACAAGTGTCTTGGCAACAAGACATAGATGAATAAAAATTGATTAGTATAAGTTAAAAGAGCTAGTTAAAAATAAGCCTAAGTTGCTTAGCAGAAATTTCTGGCAGTCACAATGCATCCTAGGGCATTAGCTGTGACCTACTGTGCATTTTTTTTTTATCCTAACCTGGCTTGAGGAGCTTAGGTTTTATTTTTTGTTTCATGTATTTTGGAGAAAAGAGAAATTTTATTACTGTATTTTTTTTTAATCTATTCTTAATGTTTTACTTTTTTATATAAAGTTTGATATTGATTTTCAAAAAACGATTTAAAAAGCCTAAAAAAAATAAAGATTTCATATAGACATCTTTCATCTCCTTGCTTTATTTGTAGATTTTTGTGTTCATTATTATTATTTTGAGACTATGGTATAGAAATGTTTCCATGATTTTCTTTTCAATGTCCTTGTTACTGTTATATAGAATGGCTACTAATTTCGGTGTGTGGATTTTATATTCTTCAACATTGCTGGAAGTATTGATTATTTATAGAAGGTTTCTGATGGAAGTTTTGGGACATGTCAAAAAAATGTGTTATCTGCAAATAATAGTAATATGACCTCTTATTATACTAGTTGTGTATCTTTAATTTAGACAATTTTTATGTTTCCTAATACACATTTCCATGTAATAAAGCACTACTAGCCCTATTGTATCTAATCATATCAAGCTCCAAGTTTCACATGTTTTCTGATACCTTAAAAGTTTTAATACCTACTGTCATATAGATATCTCATTTCATCTAATTTCAATAAAATCATTAGAAGATTAGAATTCAAAATGCTAACTTTTTAAGTAGGTAGATAATATTGAAAAACATTTATATTATATTTTTCTCATGATTTTGATATTTTAAAACAATTGTGTAGATGAAACAGAATGTAATTTCAACTGGTTTGGAAAGGAAGAGAGGGGGAAATGTTTAAGAAATATCAAAAGTACTTAAGAAATGAAAGGAGAACCACAGAAACCCAAGGTGGGGTATAAAACTGACTTCTGGGTTGATTAAATAGTGGATTAAATTTTACTTTTAACACTGATTATGCAGCATTGAATTGAATGGTGAAACAATAGCCTATAGAAAACAGATTGAAAATTATTAAACCTCAATGAAAGACATGCAGATTTATTACATAGTTGCTTAAGTGTAGGCAATTGCAAGCTTTCCACAGTGTATATTTAGATCTCTTAGTAGAAAAGTAAATGTATTTATTAACTTGACAAAGGAAGTATTGATTTACATACAACAACTTTAAAAGTGTCATATTCCTTTTGATTTCAAGATTAACTTCTAAATTATAAGAGTCAATAAAAAATACATAGAGATAGCCCACATTTTTCTCTTGATTTTCAATGTGTCTTTACAGCCAATAAATTGTTACTTACTTTATTATCCTTTAATTCTGGCAAACCAAAAAGTATCAAACATTACATACTCTAAGTGTAGTTTAGTCTACTTCACAAGAGAAGAATTTCATATAAAACAAAAGTTTTAACAGCATTGGATACAGGGATATTCAAAGAAAATTTATCCTATATTTTCAAATGCTCTATACTGATTAAATAGGGAGAAAATAATTTCATCTAGGAAAATAATGGGTGCATATGAAAGAGAAGCTCAGACAAAACAATGTCTTCAGGAATTGGAAGTTGAGAAAAGAAGACACACAATGAATGTTATATTTGAGCCCTGAGACAAAGGCGTTAATAACTGTCTTTTTACCTTAGACACTTACTATCTTCTAAAATAAAAAAAGCAAAAACATTTAACACAAATAAATGTACTAGCATATATATCACATGAAATGCAAATGTCAACATCCTCAATAATACATATGGTAAGATTAGATGTCTGCTACCAGTACCTTATTGGCTAATAATTCTTACTTATGGCTTTGCTTTTTGAATGAGGAGAAACTTTAGTGAATTATTTACCTAAATAATTTAATGAGTTGAAGCACACACATTAAGACAGAGTATTTAATGTATGTCTATATTTTATAAATCTAAAAATTTACACCCTATATTGAGTATCAAATATTTTATTTTTATTAAGCTACTAAGTGTGCCAGAATCTTTCTGTCTGGCAGATAGGGCAGAGGGAGATCTGCACCAGCCAGCCTCTCCCTCAGGTTGGAGCAAGATGGTGGGCGTCCACGACCTAGCACCCCCTAGCCACGGGGGAAACCACACACTTAGTGGGAAGCTTTGTTGAAGCAAGAACTCACTTTATTGCATCAGTCTGGGGCTTATATAGGGCTGTGAGAGGAGAGTGGGAATCTTGGGATGGGGTAGGTGGAGTGGGGAAAAGGGCCAATAGTATTTTATCATGTTAGCAGAGGCTAGGCAGAGGCGGTCTTAGGTCAGGCTATGCTGACTCACTCACATGTGGAGTTTATGGCCAGAGACAGGTCGCTAAACTCTAGGAAGGCTTAGGAATTTACTCTGGGCCTCAACCCCACGGCCTCAGAAGGGCCCAGCATAAGTTTATCTATATACTTCATCGGATTATTAAATCGAAATTTTTTTAAAATAACAAATTAAAAATTATTTACATGATCAAAATGTAAATAGAGTAAATGTAGCAAGAGGATATAAATTTAATAATTAAATATGGTGTACTACAGTACATAACATAAAATGATAGTTTTCAGAATTAGGAGATGTCATCTTTGAGGGCTGACTCATTCCTCATATTTTATTTTGATTTTGTCCTTAGCCTTTTCTGTTTACAGTATTTTTTGTTACGTGTAGAATTCTCCTTTCATAAAACTATGAACAATTTCATCTTAATGCATACTTCTCTATTTTGTTTTATTTTTCTTCTTGTTCTTTTGACATAGGATATCTCATAGGCCAAAGTGACTTTGAACTTGCTATGTAGCCCAGGCTGAACTTCAACTCCTAATTCTCCTACATTTATCTTATAAAACCTAATATACATTTTTAATGAGAAGCAAATTATTCATAACTAATATTTTTAATCTCATCAATATAAAGTCCAGGAGAAAAGAACCTTTACTTACCAAATATCTTTGTATACCCTATGTATATATCAGATATTTTGTTATGATCTGATTAACAAAGACAATTTGCAAGCTACTAAACTAATACTCATGTTTTAGTATCATGACTAGGTTATCATTATTGAACTAACCTCACGAACATACACTAAATAAAAGCAAATGACTCATTTATTACTTTTTTGTTGCCCCATATTATACTCTTTACTACGCTTGAAGGAAACCAATAGATTACCTAATATTATATTTTAAACCTTTATATGAGTTTTCATATTCTCTAATATGTTGTCTCCAGCCTATGGTCATAACATGAATTGTCTTATCAATCATGAACATATTATCTTTTGTTTGTAAACAGGTCAACATACAAAAGTCTTAAATAACAAGATTGCTCAAGGGTAAAGCCCCTGATCTCTAGCTTAATGACTTGAATTAAATTCTTGAAACCCACAGACAACAGACTCTTAAAAGTCATTTTCTGACTTCCTTTTATATTCACACACTGTGGCACATGCTTTCCTCAAAAAAGTAATTAATATTATAAAAATTTTAAATTAGTAATTTTTATTTATATCAGTAATAACTGAAAGTGAAAAGAATTAGGCCAAATATCCCATTCACAAAACCTACAAGAAATCTAGGAACAAACCTAATCAAAGAGGTCAAATATATGTTTGTGGAAAAAATGGAGACACTGGAAAAGAAGTTGTAGAAGACATTAAAGAGTGATGGAGAAAATCTTTTGTGTTCTGAGGTTGGGAGAATTAATTTTGTGAAATGTTATGTTACCCAAAGTGATCTAGTTATAATAAGTTTTCTCACCAAAATTTCAATAGTATAACTTACCGAACTAAGTAAAATAACTCTGAAACCTATGTGGAAACAAAACATCATGGATAACCAGAACAGTTCTAAGCAGAAAGATCAAAACTATAGATAGCATATCATCTGACCCCAGGTATTACTATAGGTAGAGTGACAAAAACAATCTGATATTAATACAAAAACAAATATGTAGAACAATGGAAAACAACATCAAAAATGACTCTCACAGCTGTGAGCACCTAATTTTTGACATATCTATTAATCTAGAAAAAGTATTTTTAATAAATAGTACTGACAAACTAGATATTCAGCTGTAACGAGTCTTCCTCTGTTCTGCCATCCAGCTCTCAAATATTGACATGAAGACTTCTTGTTATTCATGAAAGCTTAGCCATAGCGTAGGCTTGTTTCTCATTAGTAGTTACAGCTTAAATTAGCCCATTTCTATTAATCTACATACTGCTATGTGGCTTATGGGTTTACCTCTCCTCTTCTGTGCCCTGCTTCCTCTTTATCTAGTTCGTGACCCTTCTTTTCTTTTTCCAGGGCTTTCTCTTTCCAGAAATTCTCCCTATACCTCTTGTGTACAGATTGGTCTTTAGTCCTTTATTAAAGTAAGAATGGCCTATATTTACACAGTGTTATAAAATATTACTCCTAGTTTCTCTGTACCCCCTTTCCATCCAGTCTCTCCTTAGATAACTAAAAGTTATGACATAATATGATATATTTGATATACTACAGTATAATAAAAACTAAATAGTTGGACAAGACAAGCAAACATAGTAAAAAAGAGTCCAAGAGCAGACACAGGAATCAGAGACCCATTTATTCACATACTCATGAATCCAATAAAAACAGAAAATTAGAAGCCATATTTTCAGAGGATCTGGTGGAGACCTCTTCAGGTCCTGTGCTTGCTGCTTTAGACCCTGTGAGTTCGTATCAGGTTTGTTTGTTTGATATGGATGGCTTTTTTCCTTAATGTCCTCCATCCCCTCTTACATTTTTTTTCTGCTTCCACTTCCATGGAGTTCTGTATGTCCTAAGAGGAGAGATTTGATACAGACATTCCATTTAGAGCTGAGTGTTTCAAGGTCTCTCATTCTTCATGGTGTCTGTGTTTGTTCCCATCTGCTTCAAAAGGAAGATTCTGTGAAAATGAAAGAGCCATAGTTACCAGGAAAAATGCAAATTACAACTACTTTGAGATTTCTCCTCATCCCAATCATAATGGCTATCATTTAAAAAGTTAATAACTGTGACATTTCCCCCTTCATATCAGCATATCTATTGATATTGTCATGGTTCAGATCTTATTTATGTAGATATTGCTAAAAGACATTCTCACAATAGACTTCTTGACCTTCTGACTCATAAAATCTATTCACTCCTTCATTTATTATGGCCCCTGAACTTTTGATGCAGGATTTTTTAAAGAAGATGTATCCATTGGGGCTGTGTTCTCTACAATCTATTGATCTCTGATTGTGTCTAGATGAGGTTTTCTGTAATGGTCTCCATGGAAGTAAAGAAATGATATAATTGCATTTCAATTAAAATATATTAAATTAAAAAGTGAATGAAGACAAATGTTGGCATGAATATGGGGGAATAAGGAGCTATTTATTCCTTGTTGTGAGAAGGTGAAATATGGAAGTCTGTGTAAAGTCAATGTAAATCTAACTATCTTAACCATGGGAATATATCCTAAGGTCTGCATATCCTACCACAGAGATATGTGTGTATTTATGTTTATTGCTACTTTATTTACAATAGCAAAGAATTGCAATCAGCATAAATGCCCATTAGCAAATAAATGTATAATATGAATATGGTATACTTACAAAATGAAATTTTATTCAGCTTTAAAGACAAATGAATATCTTTATGAAAATCAATGGGTTCAAATATATATTATACATAGTTATATTATATATAATTTTATAATCATTAAGTGAGACATGCTACAATCAAAAAGACAAAAACTGCATGTTTTTTCATATGCAGATGCTAATTGATAATATTTTACACATCTATGTATATAAAATTACATTATACTGAGGGTTACTTAAGATCCCAGTAATTGGAAAGAGGTTTTTGGTAGTGAAAACAGATTTTAGGGAAGGTAATGAGAAGGTTAATGGAACATATATGATATAAATAAAAACATATTAAAGGGGGTCTGAAGAATACAAAGAGTGAGGGAGAAGGAGGGCATGAAAGAGGAGGGTTGGGGGAGAAGTAAAAACATAAAAACAAATATCACAAGGAAATTTAATACTTGCATGCTAATTAGAAAGTATAATAAAGAGGACTTTAGTTCTTAGTTGAAGCCAATTTAAAGTTTGTAAAAGACTAAAACATATTCCCAAATTTTATCATCTTCAAGTTCTCACATTATTCCTGTGAACTCTGAAAAAAGATGGGAATTTAATCAACTCAGGAACCTTTGCTTCAAATTCTCAGTACAATCTAGATGTTCTTCTCTTTCTTGAGCAAGATGTTAATACTTTCAGGAAATAAATCATAGTCTATTTAGGGGCAAACTCAACAGAAGAATTAGGAGAATTAGAAACAATTAGGATATGACAGCCTTATACTTTAGCCCAAAGGATGAGGCATTGAACAGATTTTTTTCTGGAGTATCATGATGAACTTAATAATACAGGATTTGTTATCCACATTGTATCTTATCTACTTTAAATTTTTCTAATACTGCTGAAAACCAACTTTTATTTTGGGGGTATTTTTTTAATAAACCTTAATAATAATAGCTTGATTTTAAAATGTTTTTTCCAAAATTAGATTAAGCTACATATTTGCCACATTTATGTAGAGTGCCTAGGCTGGTCCTGTGCAGAGTCTTTGAGCTCCCATGAGCCTAGTTTAGTCTCTGTGGGTCCCCTTGTGATGACCTTGACCTCTTTGGCTTGTACAATTCTTCTTTCCTCTCTTCAATAGGACTCTGGGCTCTTACCAGTGCTTAACTGTGAATCTCTGCATCTGCTTCCGTCAGTCACCAGCAACAAATGATGTCTCTGGTCCTAGGTATCTACTTACTATTGCTAGGAGTCGTAGCTGAGGTTATCTCTTTCATTACTCTCCCCATCCTTCCACACCCCTAACTTGCCTAAACTAATACCTATGTTCCCATCCCTGCCAGCCCAGGAGATCTCTTCTGTTTTTCCTTCCCAGGGAAATACATGTGTCCCCATAACTTCTTTGGACCCTCCTTGTTACCTAGCTTCTCTTGAGCTATGGATTGCAGCATGTAGCTGAAAATAAACTTATATAGAGTGAAGAGCCCACTTTGATGTTTAGGTAAATATGAAGTAATGAATGAATTAGGTAAATAATGAAGTAAAGTCAAAGGGAGAGCTCATGTCACAGTGTCTAGGGTCCACAAAAGGAAGCAGAATCACCAGGAGGCAATATTCAAGACAATATTTCTAACGTTGGATTCAAGTGATGATATGAGTATTTATTCTCTCTGTCTCTTTTAACAATAGAATTTCTGATCTTGAAGAATGAATTATTTTTATGATAAAGGATATTATTTAAAAATTATTTATTAATATAGCACTACTAATAATTTAATAAAATAAATAGCTAGCTTTTTCCTATTAATTCAACCCATTTCCATTAATCTGTCTGCCATGTGGTCCATGGCTCACCTGTATCTCTTACATGTCTGTCTTCTTCAGGGGTCAGATGGAGACTGACTAACTCCGCCCTTCTCCTACCTGCCTGTCCTCTGATTCTCCGCCGACTTCTACGGTGCTCTACATAGGCCAAACCAGTCCTTTACTTATAGCACACAGAGAGTATTTCCACCACATCTCCTCTTTTCTGTCTAATTAAAAAGGAAGGTTTCAACTTCCATATAGCAAAATTACAACTGAACAGCTCTCAAGCAGAAATTACAGTCACCATATACAGTCTATTTGTATTCACAAAATTAAAGAGAATATTCCATTATCTACCTTATCATTGTGAGTCTAAAGTTTAATATCTAATATGCCTTTTAAACTAAAAAGAACTATACCTAGAATTATTAAACCTTCAACCACATCAAAGACCACAGAAGGATATAATATTATCCAAATAAACAGGAAGTGCAAGCAACTTCCAAAGTCTAGAAAATGACAGAGATGACACCTGTCTGCCTGGACAGTCACCCAAAGCAAAGTTCCTTTGTAATGTTGGGGCAACATCTTCAGCCTTTATGGCCCAAACTCTCTGGCATAACATTCAGTGATGCAAGAAATTGTTACAGTCTGTCAGTCGCTTCTCCTTGTGTCCAGAAGGATGCCTGGCAATTTTTTCTGTAAAGCAGGAACCTGAAGGACCATCTTGGCTTGTTCTGCCAAAGTTCAGAGGTAACTTTCCTATGGAACCTGCATGTCCAGTTTATACAGCATACTGTCAAGTAGTCAATACCAGAACAGTTTCTTGTCCAGTGGCTAACTGTTGCCACAAAGTAAATTCCACATGAAGTTTTTTCAATGCCCATCATTTTCCTGAAATACATTGGTGCTGCCAGGAGCAGACCTGTCTCACTATCCAGAAAAGTCTAAGTTCTTAAAATAATTTAAATGCCATATTCTATATGTCTTTGAAGGGTTTGAAGACTACCTATCTAATTGAAATATATTTTTATATACCTACAAAAACCTAACTAACATGACTATAAGTTTGGTTATCATAGATGACTATTAATCTGCATTTCTCAATTACATATTACAATTTTAAATGAATTACATCAGCATCATATCTTAATCAAGAGTAGAAAAATGCATACAGCATAACAAAATTGATCTTAAGTTTATATCAGTAAATCAAAATCCACTTATCATTTCTAATCATTTCTATATCATATCCTCCTCCCTCCTTTTCTTTTTTTTAAAAGAGATTGAGTATGACTATTAACCATTTGTAATGAAAACAAACATTGATAAGTAATATTTTGGGGAAATTGGACATAGCTTTCTTTCTTTTACTATTTCCTGCTGTCAAAGGACGATGACGATCTCATAGGGTTTTGAAGCTGAATCATCTCAACTGGCCATCTTGGAAGCTGATCTCCCCATCAGAGAATTTCAAGTGGCCTTGGCAAATGGAACCACATTTGCCTAGAACCAGTCCACAGGTTTTGATCTTCTGTGAAGACAAAAGCAGAAACTCTTTTCCCAAGTAACATTTTCTTATAGAAAGATTTCAAAGTCAAGATATCTTTAAAGTATATGTATTTGTTTAACTTAGCAGCCTTAGCAATCAATTGTCTCTCTGCAATTAGCTCATTAAAAGTTAAAAAATTAAAAGAAAACACAATAACCATAATCCAGACTCTCTGTTTATTTGCCATCTTTCATGGCTTTTTAATCTTTATTTCCTATTTCTCTTTCTTAAAGGGCTTTCTCTACCCTCTCTCTCTCTCTCTCTCTCTCTCTCTCTCTCTCACCCTCTCTCTCTCTCAAGCCTATGCATATTTTACATACATTGTACCCCGTTTAGAGGTTTTGTGAGTCTAAATCTGTTTTATTGAGAATACTTAATCGTTTTACAACCCAAAGAGCTTTTAAAATCTTGGTATCACTTTAATTGCTGACTCTGCCACTTTTGGTGGCTTTTCAATATGGCAGAGGAGCCCATTGCATCTCTCTTGCTGCCAGCAAACAGAGCGGACTCAGGAAATGTTGCTACCAGAAAAACCGTTTTTAACTCTGTTTCCTTTCTGTTCAATATAAGCAGAAACCTTAAATCAATCACACTTATGCCAAGCCTTTTGTGAAACTTAAGAGTTTAAGCTGTGTGCCACAAATGCATCATTTTTAAATTCCAGCCTGAACAATGCACTGTCTCTGTACCATAAATCATTTCAAATACGCAATTAAAAAAACCACTTTTGGCTCTGTTTCAGTGATTTAGAACCCGTCTTAAGCTTTTTAAACTTTCTCAAGCTTTATGCAGGTTTTTGGCCCACGTTGGGAAGCCATCTGTTGTAGAAAGTTTTCCTGAGCCCATTTGGGCCTGGGGCTTTTTAAGCTGGCCTGCAGCGGCCTTTGTCCCCCAAAGAAATGAACCAGACACTTATATTACTTCATAATGTATGGCCCATATCTTAAACACATTACTTGCTTGCTTTTTCATCTTAATTTAACCCATTTCCATTAATCTGTCTGCCACATGGCCCGTATCTCTTACATGTCTGTCTTCTTTGGGAGTCAGATGGAGACTCTAAACCAAATTGTCTTTATAGTCATACTATTACAACATCAGAAATAATGTCTCTCATACTTCCAAAGAACACTCTCTGTCTCTTTGTCTCTATCCCTGTGTGTGTGTGTCTGTGGGAGAAGTGTGTGTGTGTGTGTGTGTGTGTGTGTGTGTGTGTGTGCGCAAATGACCACAGAGGTCAGAAGAAAGCACTGAATCCACTGGTGCTATACTATATTTTCATGAAAGTGTGAGCCTTTGGATACTGGTAATAACACTCAGGTCCTTTACAACAGCAGGAAGCTTTAATCACTGAGCTATCTCTTCAACTCTAATACTACATCTACTAAGAGAATATAACATTAAGAAATAATTTATGTAGGATACTGTAAAAGTACAATAATTTTACAGTAGATGACCACACACTATTTTTGACACATCTTGCCTTCTTTCTTTTATCATTCTCCCACATTTGTTAATCTTTATTCTCTTATTATCATCCCCTTTTCCTCTATTATTTATATTCTGCTTTTTAAAAAGTTTATGTCTGTAAATGTAAAATTAAAACAATCTAGAGGCTCCAAAACAAAGAAAACAGCACAAGTTAAAGGCAACATATCCATCAAAAGATCTGTATATGCCAAATGAATATTGTGTATGTGCATTCATGCAAACATCAATTATTGCTTGTAGAGTTCATCTTTAAATTATGCACAAAGCCTAAGAAACAATCAGGGGTTGCAATCCTAATATCTAACAAAGTAGACTTTAAGCTAAAAGCAATTAAAAGTGACCAAGATGGTCAGTACTTATTCATCACAGGAAAAATTGGTCAAGAGGAGATTTCAATCTTAAATATTTAAGCCACTAATATAAGGGCACTTATTTATGTAAAAGAAACACTGCTAAAGCTCGAATCCCACATAAATTTGTATACCCTAATAGGGGGAGACTTCAATACCCCACTTTCAGTCCTGGATAGATCAACCAGACAGAGCCTCAACAGAGAAATAAGGAGTCTAAAAGAGGTTATGATGCAAATGGATTTCATAGATATCTACAGAACCTTCCACCCAAAGGCAAAGGAATATACATATTTCTCAGTTCATTATAAAACTTTCTCCAAAATTGAGCATGTAATTGGTCATAAAGCAAATATCAGCAGATACAAAAAAATGGAAATAATCCCTTGTAACATATCAGACCACCAGGGCCTAAAGTTAGAGTTCAACAATATCAAAACCCAAAGAAAGCCTACCAACTCATGGAAACTAAACATCACTCAGCTGAACCATCTCTGGGTCAAGGAAGAAATTAAGAAAGAAATCAAAGTCTTCCTAGAATTCAATGAAAATAAATCTACATCATATCCAAACTTGTGGGAGACAATGAAAGCAGTCTTAAGAAGAAAATTCATAGCACTAGATGCCAATATGAAAAACCTAGAGAAATCCTACACTAAAGACCTAACAGCGCAGCTGAAAGCCTTAGAACAATTAGAAGCAAACTCACCTAGAAGGAGTAGATGGCAGGAAATAATCAAATTTAGAGCTGAAATCAATACAATTGAAACAAAAAGAACAATACAAAGAATCAAGGAATCTAAGAGTTGGTTCTTTGAAAAAGTTAACAAGATAGATAAGCCCTTAGCCAAACTAATCAAAAAACACAGAGAGAGTGTTCAAATCAACAAAATCAGAAATGAAAAGGGGGACATAACAACAGACCCCCAGGAAATACAGAGAATTATCAAATCATATTTTGAAAATCTGTATCCACAAAAATGGAAAACCTAGAAGAAATGGACAGCTTTCTGGATAGGTACCATCTACCAAAATTAAATGAAGATCAGATTAGTTTCCTAAACAGGCCTATAACTCTTAAGGAAATTGAAGCTGTCATTAAAAACCTCCCCCAAAATAAAAGCCCTGGTCCAGATGGTTTCAGTGCCAAATTCAACCAGATATTCAAAGAAGAATTACTACCATTACTCCTCAAATTATTTCACACAGTAGAAACTGAAGGAATATTGCCAAATTTCTTTTTTTGAGGCCACAATCACCCTAATACCCATGCCACTCAAAGACACAACAAAGAAGGAGAATTACAGACCAATTTCCCTCATGAATATTGATGTGAAAATTCTCAACAAAATTTTGGCAAACCGTATACAACAATGCATAAAAGATATCATCCACCACGACTAAGTAGGCTTCATACCAGAAATGCAGGGCTGGTTCAACATACGAAAAACTGTAAATGTTATCCATCATATAAACAAACTAAAGGAACAAAACCACATGATCATATCCTTAGATGCTGAAAAAGCCTTTGACAAAATCCAACACTCCTTTATGATTAGAGCCCTGGAGAGATCAGGAATACAGGGAGAATACCTAAATATAATTAAGGCTATTTACAAGAAGCCGACAGCTAGTATCAAACTTAATGGAGAAAAACTCAAAGCAATCCCACTAAAGTAAGGAACTAGACAAGGATGTCCTCTCTCCCCTA
>PVIH01000400.1:204215-254956 GCA_004025045.1 Sigmodon hispidus
AAAGCAATAAGGGAATGAAAAGAGATTAAGGGGATACAAATTGGAAAAGAAGAAGTGAAGCTATCTCTATTTGCAGATGATATGATTGTATACATAAGTGACCCACAAAATTCTTCCAAGGAACTGCTACAGCTGATAAACACCTTCAGCAATGTAGCAGGATACAAGATTAACTCAAAGAAATCAGTAGCCCTTCTATGCACTAAAGATAGAAGAGCTGAAAAAGAAATAAGGGAAATATTATCCTTCATATTAGCTGCAAATAGTATTAACTACCTTGGAGTAACTATAACTGAAGAAGTAACAGACCTATTTGACAAAAATTTTAAATCATTGAAGAAAGAAATTGTAGAGGATATCAGAAAATGGAAAGCTCTCCCATGTTCCTGGATCGGTAGGATCAACATAGTAAAAATGACAATTCTACAAAAGGCAATCTACAGATTCAATACACTGCCCATCAAAATCCCAACACAATATTTTTTGGACCTTGAAAGAACAATACTCAATTTCATTTGGAATAACAGGAAAGCCAGGATTGTCAAAACAATTTTACTCAACAAAAGAACTTCAGGATGTATCACCATCCCTGAAATCAAGCTATACTATAGAGCTACAGTAATAAAAACAGCCTGGTACTGGCATAAAAACAGACTTGTGGACCAATGGAATAGAATTGAGGATCCAGACATTAACCCAAAAACCTATGAACACCTGACCTTTGACAAAGAGGCCCAAAACATTCAATGGAAAAAAGATAGTATATTTAACAAATGATATTGGCATAGCTTGATGGAAGTGTGTAGAAAAATGCAAATAGATCTGAGCCTGACACCCTGCACAAAACTCAAATCCAAGTGCATCAAAGACCTCAACTTAAACCCAACCACTTTGAGCTTGATAGAAAAGAAAGTGGAAAATACACTTCTACAAATTGGCACAGGTGACCACTTCCTAAATATAACACCAGTGGCACAGACACTAAGACCAATAATCAATAATGGGATTTCCTGAAGCTGGGAAGGTTCTGCAAATCCAAGACACTGTCAATAGGACAAAACGACAACCTACAGAATGGGAAAAGATCTTCACCAACCCTACAAGTGATAGAAGACTGATCTCTAAGATATATAAAGAGCTCAAGAATTTAGAGCCCAAAACCATGAATAACCCTATCAAAAAATGGGGTACAGATTTAAAAAGAGAATTCTCAGCAGAGGAACTACGAATGGCTGAAAGGCACCTGAAAAAGTGCTCTTCATCTTTAGCCATCAGAGAAATGCAAATCAAAACAACTTTGAGATACCACCTAGCACCTGTTAGATTGGCTAAGATAAAAGGCACAGATGACAGCCTATGTTGGAGAGGATGTGGAACAAGGGGAACACTCCTCCATTGTTGGTGGGAGTGTAATCTTGTTCAGGCACTTTGGAATGCAATATGGCAGTTTCTCAGAAAATTGAGAATCAATCTCCTCAAGGACCCAGCAATACCACTTCTGGGTGTATACCCTAAATAGGCACATTCACACTCCAAAGGTATTAGCTCAACTATGTTCATAGCAGCATTATTTGTAATAGCAAGAACCTGGAAACAACCTAGATGTTCCTCAACTGAAGAATAGATTAACAAACTGTGGTACATCTACACAAAGGAATACTACTCAGCAGTAAGAAAAAATGATATCCTAATATTTGCAGGCAAATGGATGGTTTTGGAGAATATCCTCCTGAGTGAGGTATCACAATCTCAGAAAGATAAGCAGGGGTTGTACTCACTCATTAGTCGTCTCTAAACAAACAAACAAGAAAAAAAGCCAAGCATGCCCAAGTTGCAAACCACAACCACTGAACTTCTTGGGATCAGAAACACCCTGGACTGACCCTTCAAACCCCACTCCAACTATAGGAACACCTGACTCACTCTTGTGGGAGGATGGACAAAACTGGATTTGTCCAGGAGGGGAGACTGATTCAAACATTACTGGGTCAGTGGGACCATAGGACTGTCTGCTCCCTGCCCAGGGAGGGGATGGGGATTTGTGGAGAAGAAAAATGACCTGATGTGGTGGGAGGGGGAAGGGACCTTGAATAATGATATACAGGGTTGGGAAAAAAAAATTCAGAGGGAAAGCTGAACACAAAGTAAATATATGTGTAGCAATCTTATTTGCATTATCACCCTTGATAAGCCATGCTTATGATTGTTATCCTCTTTATAGTTATTGTTAACTTTTCAGCATTTTAAATTCATTTTACTGTTTTTTTGATAAATATAAAATAAATTAAAAAATATACACAAAGACTTAAATTGTTAGATTCTGGGCTCTTTGTGGATACTTTCCTATTAGTGAATTATTTGTAACATTGATCTAAGTGATCAAATTTTGATTTGAATTCCCATATCAAGGGAAAATGTCCTTGGTTCTGCAAGGGCATATTGGCTAGGGAAGCAGGTAGGTTGACAATAGATCTACAACTCATCTTCCTCTTTTCCAAATTCAGTTCTCTGGCCTCAACCTCTACTCTGTAGCAGAACACCTAGTGGAGTCTCCTCTCCCTAACTGCCCCAATTTCCAGGGGATTACACAAATCTGCAACCTTCCTGCTTACTAACCAAGCAGACAGTTTCTGGAAACGGATCACCCACTCTGGCTAGGAAAGGAAGGAGGCTTCACCTCTTTCTCCTTCCCTCCAATCCAATTCTCTGGTCTAGCCTCTAGCTCTACAGATCACCTGTTGTGGCGTTGCCTTTCTCTCTGCCCTCATCTGCAGTTGATCATTCAGATGTTCTCCTATAACCTTCTTCTGAACCCATATGGTTCTCCCAGCCACAAACTCCAACAGGCATTCCCTTGGAAACCAATCAATTAGCCAAGCCTGACAAAAGTGAGTAAGTAGGCTGGTGAAACAGGTAGGCTAGATTTAAATTTTCACTCTCTCTCTACTTGCTTCATATCCAATTCCTCAATCTTTTCTTCAGCTCTGCAGCAAACTAGCATTTGTGACCTATCTTGACTCACTGCTCCCATTCCCAAGGGACTAAGCAGATCCTGGTGGAACATCCTCCCTTCTGACCTCTTGTGGATACCCTATCTGTCCCCCTATGGGCAGTGGCCACAACTATCAAGATCCCAGGAAACAAATAGCTAGCACAATCTTAAAATCTGAAGATGTCAACAGAAACCAAGTAAGAAAATACCACACAACCAAGAAAAATCCCGATATCGTCACCTAGAATTAATTACCAGCTACAAGAAATAATCAGACTCAGTAATGAAATGAACAAAATAGAAATAAAGATAATATAAAGAATAAATAAAATGATGATTTGTTTCTGAAACTATCAATATTGACAAAAACCTTATCTAAATTAACTGAAAAGTAGAATATCCAAATTTAAAAAATTGGAAATAAAAAGGGTTTTACAACACCAGATACCAAGGAAATCTATACTGGAAAAACCTGTATTCTGAACAATATGGAAAATATGAAAGAAATGGATAATTTTCTCTAAAGACATCATTTATCAAAAGTAAAATGAGATTAGATAAGAAATTTACTTAGACTTTCAACACATTGTAAAACAGAAGCAATAACTGAAAGTCAACCAACTAAAAAATTCCCAGGGCCAAATGGTTTTTATGCAAAATATTACCAGATTTTCAAAGAACAGATAACACCAATACTCCTCAAAATAGAAGAGAAACAGAAGGAACATTCACCCATTCTTTTTATGAGACCACAATTACTCTGATACCAAATCCTCATAAAGGCCTAACAAGAAAGAGAATTACAGTGCCATTTTCCTTATGAACTATAGCACACATTCTGTCTGGTGTTAAAATAAAAATCTGGAGCCTGATACAGGGGAAAATCTGAAATATCAGTCTTAGAAAAACAAAACCCAGGCACTTCTGACCCAGCCAACTCCTCAGGCCTGTTGGTAGAATCCTCAGACTACATTCTCTACCTTCTGTCTAAAAGGGAAATGGAATTGATAAAGGAAGCTAACCCCTCTGCTCCTCTGTCTCTGCCCAGCTATCTCACTTCCTGTTTCAATTTTACTAGAGCTAAGAATAAAGGCATGTGCCACCACTCTCTGACCTTCACAGTTTGGCTTCGTGGGGGGCTGTGTCCTCTGATATTCAGAACTATTTTTATTAAATATACAATATATCACCACAGTAAACAGAGATACATTTTTAATAAAATACTTACAAATTAAATTTAAGGGTGCATCACAAAGATCATAAAGTATTAAGTTGGCTTTATCCCAGAGGTTCAGGTATAGTTCAACACCAGAAATAAATAAAATAATCCACCATATAAACAAACTGAAAGACAAAAATTATGTCAGCTCATTAGATACTGAACAGGCCTCTGACAAAATATAATACTTTTTTATTTAAAAAGTCCTAGAGAGATTAGGGATACAAGTGATATACTTCAATACAACAAAAGTAATTTTAGCAAGCCCATAGCCAATATAAACCAAATGGAGAAAAACCCAAGTTGTTCCCAATAAAATCAAGAACATTTTTCCATGTCAATTAATGTAATGCTCAAAGTCTTAGCTAGAACAATAAGAAAACTGAAGGAGATAAATCATATATAAATTGTAAAGAAAGTAATCAAGATATCATTATTTGCAGATGATATGATAATATACATATGTGACCTCCTCAAAAAAATATGTACTGGGAAATCCTACTGCTCATTTAAAAAAAAATAGAAAACCTTTCAGACAAGTAGCAGTATATAAATTAACACACAAAAGTCAGTATCACTCATACACAAATGACAAATGGACTGAGAAGGAAATCTGGGAAACAACACCTTTCAAAATAGCCTCAAAAGTGTAAATTATTTTGGAGTAACTGCAAACAAACAAATGAAAGACTTGTATGGTTAAAAAAATCCTATAATATGTTGAAAAAAATTGAAGAACGTATAGAAGATGGAAAGATATTTCCTGCTCAGTAGGATTAGTATGGTAATATTAGTTGTCTTACTAAAATAACTTACAGATCCCATGCAACCACTATCAAAATTTCAACACAATTGTTTACAGATCGTGAAAGGATAATTTCAGTTCATATGGAAACACACACACAAACGAAGGTAGTTAGAAACACTCCTAAATAAAAACAACAATAACAATAAAAAAAACAGCTTGAGGCCTTACCATTACTGATTTCAAGTTATATTGCAAAACTACAAGAAGAAGAAGAAGCATGATATTGGCACATAAACAAGCCTGTTGACCAATGGAATTAAACTGAAGACCTACACATAAATCCACAGTTATGGATACTTGATTTTGATAATGAAGCAAAACCTTCACAGTGGAAAAAAACAGGATCTTTAACAAATTGTATTACTCAATTAGTATGTCTGAATGTAGAAGAATTCAAATAGACTCATACTTATTACCCTACATGAAATGCAAATCTAAAGGAATCAAAGACCTCAACTAAAACTAGGTAAACTAAACTTTATAGAAGAGAAAGTGGGGAATAGCTCTGAATTCATTGGCACAGGGAGAGATTGGGAACTGTTATCATAGGTACTAAGATCAACATTTAATAAATAAAACCTCATGAATCTAAAAAGCTTCTTACTGCAACAAATACCATTATTCAAAGTGGCAGCCTACAATATGGAAGAAGCCTTTCAACCAACTACATATCCAATAGAAGACTAATATCCAAAAGATATAAATAAAGCAAAAAAGTAGACATCAAGAAAATAAATACCAGAAGTAGCAATGGGTTATATACCTAAACAGAATTCTCAAAAGAAGAAACTCAAAAGGCTGAGAAGCACTTAAATAAATGTTCAACATTCTTAGTCACCACAAAGATGTAAACTTGAGATTTCATTTTACATCTGTCAATATATCTAAGATCAACAAAACAAGTCACAGCTTTTCCTGAGGAGGATTGGGAAAGGGGACCACTCATTTGTTGCTGGTGGCAGTGTAGTCATGGCAACCAGTATTGAAATCAATGTGATTGTTCTTCAATAAATGGGGAATAAATGTCATCTTATGACAGACACTCACTGAACCATGTTCATTGCCACTCTACTCATAGTAGACAGAACTTGTGGTTAATGTTGTCTATCAGACTGATGGAATGATAGAAGATTTATACACATCTGTGAGGATTCAATATAAGTGGGGTAGGTGGGCACAACCTAGATTGCTCAGATAAAGTCACAAGTACATTGGGGACTGAATATGTTAGTATTATTAACAGAGGTTTCCTGCCTCCTGCAGATATTGTGAGCGCCTCCTTGGAGTTGTATTCATATAAGGACAAAGGCAAGAGAATGATGTTACTGCTAAGACATGCTCATTTTGTGATAATGCAGTAACAGAACTCATCTGTAGACAATACTAGTAGTGGAGGCCACTGAATCTTAGGAGCACTGAAGAGAGATAAAGCACTTCTCAAACTAGGTGAGTGTGTGTGTGTGTGTGTGTGTGTGTGTGTGTGTGTGTGTGTGTGTGCAGTCTTGCATGTGGCATGATATGTTCATGCCAAGGCATGTTCTCAAAAGTTAGTCAGTTCCCTTTTGCAACCTTGTGGGATCTGGAAGACCAACTCTGATCATCAGATCTCCTAGGGTGCCTGCTACTGTCCTTGGAGTTTCCCACCCAGTCTATATCTTTGCTCCCAGTCAAAGCTCTCTCTGTCTCCCTTAGAAATATTTAATAAATTGTATTTCATATGCTGCTCTTGGATAATTTCTTTGGTATGGTGGTAACCTACTACACTGTCATAGCACCTAGGCTGTTCACATGTCATATGTGATGCATAGCATTCTTGAATTAATGTATAATAATGTGTTCTAGCCTATATCAAGTGGTGCTTGACTTTTTCAATACTATAGAACATTTTCATGATTTTATGATTATATTTCTATTCTCTATCCCTTCTATTGATTAGTATTTCTCTTTTTAAAATAACTTTATTAATCAAGATCAGTGATTCTTACCCTTCTTAATGCTGCACAACCCTTTAATACAGATCCTCATGTTTTGATGACCACCCAATCATTTTCATTTTATTCCTATTTCCTAATTGTAATTTTGCTACTGTTATAACTCATAATTTAAATGTCTGATATTTATGGTATCTCAAATGCAACCCCTGTTAAAGAGTCACTCAATACCCACCCCAAAGTGGCTGTGACCTATAGGTTTAAAACTGCTGATCAAGATATATTCATTTTGGTATTAGCTGATTTTTCCAAACAGAGAGATTTTGGCAACTAAAACAAAGGCATTTAATTATTCTTTTTTATGACTTAGCATCTGCTTCATTTATATTTCATTAGCACATGATAAGCAACATTTTCTAACTTTTGATTTAGGTTGCCAGAACCACAAGAATTCAGAGTATAAATGTCAGAAATATGATCAGAAAACTAATCGTATATATTTCAAACAATTATATTCAATATATAAATGTTTAACACTAAATATAAGAGGTAAGATGACAGTAAAGAAATACCCAATACTTTTCTGCAGCTTCATAATTCTAAAATAACACAAGTTCAGAGTTGCAAGAAGTGTGTGGCCTGAGGCAATGCAGGAGAGCAACCATGTATAGTAGAAATATATAGATCATATCCCAAATGCTCAAATTTAAGACTGTTAAAGAAATAGAGGATCCAGATCTTAGCCAGGGGGCTACATGATAGGAAAAGGAAAAGATTCACCTTTTAGAGGATATAAAAATTACCAGAAAAGGCTCAGTAAGTCACATAGATATACAATCCAGTATGTATAAAAATATATTTAAGACATATAATGTTGTAGCAAGCAAATAATGGAGGTTACTCACTACTGTTATGGGTACAAAATAATCTTGATAGGTATTGCAGATAATCATTTTGTCAGTACATAAGGGAAGAATCTTTTTTTTTTTAAATATTTCAAAGCCTTCACCTCTTCAGTGATAAGGTGAATGACCATGCTAAGAATCAGTATGGGACCAGAAAATTGGTTGTGAAGGACACGGGTTAAGAGATGCAGTGCTATGTGATGAAAAGTGGGCTGTGCTGTGGAGAAAAAAAGAAAGAGTGTTTACATTTGGGAATGAAAGCCTGACTGTGGGAGCAGGAACAAGATGAGCTATGTATGGCTATGACCTGAAGGCTCAACAGAGATGACTGTGTCCATGGCAACCATGATTTCTCAGTGCCTCATCCCCAAACAATATAGATTGCTTTTGTGAGATTAATTTGTGCATTGTCAGGTCCACAGAGATATTTTGTTAACATGTAACAACTGTTTTATTTCTGAAATATTTGCATGCCACCCTCTAGTGGAGTATTTTTGGGATCCAGTGGTGTTGAACAGAGTAAGCCATATTCTCCTCTGGTAGGGGCAGGCTGAGGACTGGTACTTCACCTGACACATTCATGTACAGAAAACACTGACAAGAACTCTTTCAAACAATGGTAACGGTAGGTCCTATGAACTTGAAAAAAATGTGAAAATACTGATCCACCAAATGGTCCTGTTTAATGTCACTTATTTGTACCTCAGAGGAAAAAATGAATCATAATCCTACAACAAATGTCAAAGCTTTAGAGGGGAAGGAAATTCTAAAACAAAACTTAAGAGAATATCAATTAATCCAAGCAATGTGATAATCTTCATGGAGGTTTCTTACAAATCTAAAAAAGAAATAATTGAATCATAACTCATATATGCCACACAGGAATATAACAAAATGAGTCAATAACTTTATACGATAGAGATATGTTCACCAAGTTAGGAAATTGACCTTTTCACATTGCTGGGTAAGTGGAAAAAGAAAATTTGATAAATATACACAGTACTATATTATTCATCTATCATGCAGAAAAATATTATTTCAGGATGAAATTGGACTGTAAATGACCTTGTAACTGAAATAAGCCAGACTCAGAAACACACACATTGTGTGTTTTATGTCAAAGGCAGAATCTTTAGTTTTAAAGAGATATTACAATGAGGGAGAGATGGCTCAGTAGTTAAGGGCACATGATGCTTTACCAAGTACTTGGGCTTCGAGTCTAGCAACTATTTATAACTCCGTTTCTAGGGAAATTGACCTTCTGACCTCCTCAGACTCCTCCCACATGCATACAGTTCTCAGGCATTTACTTAGGCACACATACACAAGAATAAATAAATATTTTAAAACAATAAATTGCAGTAAAAGAAAAGGCAATGGCTTACGAAGTTTTGGAGGCAGAAAGTGTGAAAAGACTGGGCAAAGTAATAAGGAATGAAATGTGATCAAAATGCATTATATACATGTACTAAATTGTCTTCATAAGCCTATTATTTTGTATTATTAATATACAATAATGGAAAGAAAAATCTTTTGTGGCTAAGAAAAAGGCTAATGATAAACCAGACAAAATGTTAATACTGGGGAAATTCTTTCCTTGATGTTGATATTTATTCATGATAGATGTCTGTTTGGGTGGCTGTGACAATTAAAATTAAGGCAATGAAAAGGGCCTTTGAAACTCTGGAGTCCAAAGTGGGGTCAGAGGTGAAGAGATTCCAGTTCCTGAGACACCCACCTAAAAATCCCTGTCCTGGATCAGGGTCACACCAAGTGTCTGATCTCAGACTCTTGCCAGGAGACAGGCCCTAGGCTTTAGCTATAAGGGACTTCCTCAAGAGACCCCTAAAAGAAGGGACCTTACTCCTGAGCAAACTGCATCATCAGACAAGGACTGAGGACTTTGAAACTCCATCCCCACCCAGAGCAGAGTCAAAGGTGAGCATATACCAGCTGCTAGGTCCTAGTCTGGAGGAGAATTCCCCTCAGGCATCAGGCTCGCACTCAAGGGTCTGATCTTAGACCTTTCCCAGCAGAAGGCTCTAGGCCCTGCCAGGCTGGGCCCCATCTCCAGGATGAACTGCATCATCAGACAAGGACAGAGGACTTTGGCAATGCAGTCCCCTATCTAGAGCAGAGTCAAAGGTCAAACATACCCCTTGCTCAGTGGAGACAGGAGACCCAAAAGCCATCTAGTCACAACTGACTAGGAGCTGACTAATTGTGAACCACTGAAGGCATGGGCAGATGCCAGTGCAAGAATACATATAGCAATATAAAGAACAAAATGCAACACCAGAAGAAATTGATTGATCTACAACTACAAGACCTGAACAGAGAAATGAAGAGGAAACAGAAGGAAAAAACACCAAAAACACCTTTAGGAAGATTATTGAAGCCTTCAAACAGGATATAAAAAAATTAGCCTTAAAGAAATAGAAGAAACTAGAAACAAAAAATTGAAATAGATGAACAAATCCTGGAAAGAAAACCAAGAAATGGAAACCAAAAAATGAAAGAAACATTCCAGGAACTAAAAAGTGAATTAGAAGCCATATAAAAAGGGCACAAAATGAGGCAAAGGTAGAAATAGAATTCCTGAAAAAAAGAGCTGGAACTACAGATACAAGCATAACCAACAGAATCCAAAAGATGGAAAAGAGAGTCTCTGGAGTGGAACACTCAATAGCAGAAGTAGATGCATCAGTCAAAGAAAACACAAAACCCAAAAAACTCATAACACAAAATGTTCAGGAAATCTGGGACACCATGAAAAGACCTAACCAGGGAATAATAGGAATAGAAGAAGTAGAATAGCAACTCAAAGGCACAGATAATGTATTCAATAATTTCATAGGAGAAAACTTTCCCAACTTGAAGGAAATGCCAATAAAGTTGCAAGAAGCTTACAGAACCCCCAAACAGATTTGATCACCTAAAAAAGTCCACTCACACATAATAATCAAGGCACAAAACATAAAAAACAAGGAAAAAATTTAACGACCTGCAAAAGAAAAGGACCAACTTACCTATAAAGGTAGACCCATCAGGAAAACTCCTGACTACTCAATGGAAACAATGAAAGCAAGAAGGTCTTGGTCAGAAGTTATACAGACACTAAAAGAGCATGGATGCCAAAGTAGACAACTGTACTAAGCAAAAGTATCAATTAATATAATGGAGTAAACAAGATATTTCATGACAAAGTCAGACTTAAACAATACCTACCTAGAAATCCAGCTCTTCAGAAAGCATTATAGAGAACACTCCAACCTAAGGACCCAAAATACACCCATGATAGCACAAACAATCAATAATCCCACAAAAGAAAAACCCAGAGAAAGGAAATACATACAAGCCACCACCAAAAATAGCAAGAAATATTAATCAGTGGTCACTAATATTCCCTAATATCAATAGACTCAATTCACCTATAAAAAGAAACACACTAACACTATGAATACAAAAACAGAAGACATCTTTCTGCTGCATGCAAGAAACACACTTCAACCTAAAACAGAGACACAGGCTCAGAGAAAGGGTTGGGAAAAGATTTTCCAATCAAATGGCCTGAAGAAACATGCTGGGGTTGCCATTCTAATATCAAACAAAGTAGACCTCAAGCTAAAATCAATTAAAACAGACCAGGATGGACATTACTTATTCATCTCAGATAAATTTGACCAAGATAAGATTTCAATCCTGAATATTTATGTCCCTAATATAAGGGCACCTATCTATGTAAAAGAAAGACTGCTCAAATCCCACATCAGCTCTCACACCCTAATATTGGCCTCAATACCCCACTTTCGCCCTTGGATAAGTCAACCAAATAGAGACTCAACAGAGAAATGAGGAGTCTAACAGAGGTTATGATGCAATAATTGATTTAATAGATATTTACAGAAGCTTCCACCCACATGTGAAGGAATATACATATTTCTCAGCACCACAAGGAACTATCTCTAAAATTGACCACATAATTGGTTATAAAGCAAATATCAATAGATATAATAAAGTGAAAATAGTCCCTTGTATCATATCAGACCACGATGGCCTAAAGTTAAGAGTTCAACAACATCAAAAATCACAGAAAGCCTACCAACTCATGGAAACTAAACATCACTCAACCTAACCACCTCTGCATCAAGGAAGAAATTAAGAAAGAAATCAAAGACTTCCTAGAATTTAACTAAAATGAATTCACAATGTACCCAAACTTGTGGGACACAAGGAAGGCGGTCTTGAGAGGAAAATTCATAGCACTAGATGCCTATATGAAAAAACTAGAGAAATGCCACACCAGAGAACTATCAGTAAAGCTAAAAGCCTTAGAACAATTAGAAGCAAACTCACCTAGAAGGAGTAGATGGCAGGAAATTATCAAACTTAGAAGTGATAGCAATACAATTGAAACAAAAAGAACTATACAATGAATCAATGAATCAAAGAGTTGGTTCTTTAAAAACGTTTTTTAGTTTAAATCATAAACAGATCAGAGTAAATACATTGCTGAAAATCCTTGGAAATTTATTAAACAATTTTTTTAAGCAAATTTAGTTTTGGTTTTAAACAGTTTGTCTCTTACAACAAATCACCAGCTGTGTTAAACCTGTTCTTTGAACTCTTAATTGACTAGTAGTGAGTTTTCTACTCTAGTTAGGAAAGCTCTGAGTTCTACTATAGTGAGAGATAGGTTGTTTTTATCTTCCCATTTTAACTTTGAAACTCCGAATTCTTCTAATATATTGAGATATGTTACTGTGTTTACGCCACTGAACACAACACCTGTGTTTAAGGTAGTATTCACCATCAATCTCAGTCATGTCTTTTATTATACTTGTGTTTTTCTTTAGATGATATTGATGTCTGAGAAGGGCTCTCTATATAGCCAAGTCTTTTCTCAAACTTGGGATTCTCCTGCCTCAGCCTCCCTAATGCTGAGATTATAGGTAGGTGTGTATCCCTTTTCAGAATATAACTCAAATCTCAGATGACACAATACATTTTCTATATCAGTGCTTGTATTTCTGTTAAAGAGATGGTTAAGACACACACACACACACACACACACACACACACACACACATACACACAAAACTTCTCATTTCACCATTTGAATGATCTGCATCTTCCCTCACTCCTGTCTCCCTTCATAGAGAATGTGAGATTCAGTTATGAATGATGCTTTCCCTAAGGCAAGGTTGTAGCTGGGGTCTTTCTTTCTCCAGGCTACTTCGACCTTCCCTATCAGCTATCAGCACTTCCACTTTCTTGTCTTTTGTGTTCTCTCCAAAGCAGAAGTTAAAATTGTTTCAAGGTTGTTCTTAAGTTTGGGTTTTCTTTTGTTGTTGTTTTTCTTTGATCAATGCATGAGGGTTAATTCCTGTTCTACTGTTGCTTTCTATTTGTCTTCCTCACCAAACTTAATTTCTTTTTGAGACTTTCATTTAAAATCAGAGATATGCGTTTCTTTTTTTTTCACTTACCCTGTTAGAATATCATGGTTTTATTAACATGTCTAATTTCAGCATTGTTCATGGAGTACTGGTAAAGATACAGAGATAGGGTCCAGAATGTAGGCTGAGAATTTAGACTACATATATCTATGGATTAACTGTTTTATGTAGCATGATTTGTGACATCCTAATGCAATCGTGCTAGTAATATTAAATATTATAGATAAAATTATATTTAATGATACTAAAATCTTTATTATAAGAATTACCAAAATATGGCATGCACATAATGTAAGTGCATGTTGTTATGAAACATGTACCAATTCATTTGCCCAATTCATGACTACAAACAAACAAATAAAATCATTAAATTTAAGAAAATAAAGTATTAATATTTGAGAATAGTAGAACAAAATACAGTATATCTGAACTTATCTAACAGTAAAAATTTTATTTAAATAGTACTCTCTCTTCTCTCTCTCTCTCTCACACACACAAACACACACACACACACACACACTGAGAGTGAGAGAGAGAGACAGAGACAGAGAGACAGAGAGAGAGACAGAGAAAGATGGAGAGACAGAGAGAGACAGAGAAAGACAGAGAGCAGGGCTTTTGCTTGCTAGCATTGTTCTCTACTTCTGGTCAGTTTGAACATGATTTTAGCCCTGATTTAAAACCCAGAAATATGAAAAGACAACTGTGCCAAATGACAGGCTTTGAAATATAGTTCTCCTCTGACAAATTTAATCATGTCTCTTGTTCTAATGAACTGAACGTGATTAGTTCAGTCTTTGTAAAAAAGAAGTGATATAAATTGGATATGAAAGACTAAAATTACTTAAAATTAAACAGTATCCACTAAAAGCTTTATATTTTCACATATATATATAGAATAGTAAATTATTAAATATTTGCAATGATTTCTGTCAAATTACCTAAAATAATAACAAAAATAAAATTGCATCTTGTTGTTTGATAATATGATGTACTGAAGTCATATTTTCAGCATCTCTGGCTGAGGAAATACCTTATTAATATAACTAGTAAAGCAGATTTACAGTATGGAAGAGGCAGAGGAAGGTGGGTTTCTGTCAGTTCAAAGTCAACCTGGTCAACATAGCAAGGTCCAGGACAGCCAGTGCTATATAGTTATAATTTGTTTAAATGATAATCATAGTAATAGAAGGGATAAGAAAACTCATAGGGGGAGATGAAGAATAAGAAATGATGTAAATATAGTACTCACCTGTAAAAATCTCAAAAAATTAATTTAAATAAAAATAAAATAGTCCAAAAAACAAACAAAAACAAAATGGTGAGTTTTAAAACTAAATGTGCAAGGGCTTGCACCTAATACTAGTACTAAAATAAAAATGATTGATGGTGCTTAAGATAGTGCAAATCTTACTAAAATTGTAACTATAAATTATAAATTATAAGTAGCATTTCTGGTAATCTAGGCCTGCCATAATTTATTCCAAGCACTATAGATGAATTATTTGTATGGCATAGAGAACTATCAGATGAATTTATGTTTAAAATAATATGTGAAAGATAAGCATGGGATGTACCCACTCATTAGTGGACTCTAAACAAACAAACAAACAAAAAAACCAAACTAAAAAAGAAAAGCATGTCCAAGTGGCAAACTAAAACCACTGAGGAAACACCTTGGAATGACACCTTGGATCCCACTCCCCCTAGAGGATCACCTGACTCAGTCTTGATGTTGGGGGTAGAAAACTGGATTTTCCAGGTGTGGAGGATGAGCTAAGCATTTTTGGAACCTTGGGAGTTTGGGATCACCTGCTTATGGGGGGATGAGGAGATATGGAGAAGAAAGAATGACCTGATGTAATGGGAGGGGAAAAGAACCTTGATTAAGGATATACAAGGATAGAAAATATGACTTCTTTATTCATAATTTAAAAAAAGAAATAAGAAAAAAAGAAAGTTTCAGAGGATCAACAATAAATAAAACAGAAGGCCAGGAACTAGAAAAAATAATATATGATAATCAATTAATGGGTCAGTGAAATTAAAAGACATCTTCAAAAAGAAGAAATACAAAATTCAAACAAATACTTTTAAAAGCTGCAAAAATCATTAGTCATCAGGGAAATACCAATTAAAATAATTATGAGATATTATTTCAACCCTATCATAGTATCTATCATTAAGAGACAAACAACAAAAAATTATAGAAAGTATGTGACTAAAAGAAAATTCTTATTCACTGCAAGTGGGACTACAAGCTAATATAAACATTGCAGAAATTTATATTAAAATTTCTCAAAATAATTGAAAACATAACTTCCCTGTGACCCATGGTAGTCCTGGGCATCTGCACAGAATATATCTATTGTGTAGTTACCTGCATATCCACATTTACTGCTACACTATTCACAATTTTAAGGAAATGTAACCAGTCTGGATTGGGAGTAATATAGTAATGCATGGTGTGCTGTAAATTTTCTTTGTTCATAACACAATGAATGGAAGAGGAAAATATATTAAATAGGCTATTAAAAGAAGTAGCCCATTCATGTGTAAACCTTAGATTGCAATTTTCAAATATGTGTTCTTCTGTGGGATTGTGTGGGTATAGATTGTGAAACTAGGACGTAGCTCTTAGAAGAGAAAAGAGGTTTTAAGGAAGGGGAATAAGGAGGGAGGTGTGGACAAAAGAGGACTGGAAGAACACAAGCAGAGCGGGAAGACACAGAAAGAGAAGGAAAGGAGGCCTATTCATAAGACTTCCAAAGGAAAACCTGCTACTGGGCATGATAATTAAGATATAGTAAAGAAAATAATTTGATGTTTTCTATTGTTCTCTAGAGAAAGAAATTTTCAATGTAGGCCCAAGAGTTTTCTGAGGCTTGTCCCTTGTTTTTCTGTCTCAGATGATACCTTCTAGAAAGCAGTATTTCTGTTTTTTTTTTTTTCTCACAAAGTTCACCGAAGGTATAAACATCTTTATAGTACCACTATTTGTTTCCCTATTCCTTCAATTCATGACAACTTAATGCATTGGCTTATTCCATGTTAGCTTGACAGGAACTACAGTAGAAAAATACTGTAGACCAAGTGCTTTAAACAATACTAATTTCTGTATCCAAAGTTCTGAAGTCTGAAATCTAAAAGCAAGGTGCCAAAAAAATAGGTTCCTCCAGAGGTCTCTCAAGTTGACATGTAGTTAGCTTCTTTCATACTCATTTCTTATGTGGTGATCACTCTGTGTAGAGAGCTGCATACAGCCACACCTTAAGATGGCACTGGCCTTGAGCGCTCTCCATGGCAAACAACTCCATATTTGGCTAAAGCCAAGGATCTGGCTTGCATCCACATATCTGAGCCTATTGGTGATGCCCATGTGGCTATCTAGGAGTGGAAGCCCTGAGGGTATTTAGCTAAGTGCAGGCTTCCCCTTGGGGTCATTCATCAGAAGAAACTAGATTGTTAAAAAGGTCTGAATAAACTGCAGAGAGAAGGATCCGGAGTTGAGTCTTTCTTGCTGGCGAGATTGCGTGTGACAAGTGGTGCCGAAACCCGGGAACAAGAACAACACTCGCACCAATGAACCACAGGATTCAGAACTCTCTGCAGTTGGGGGGGTGCACCGGTAAGTCCCAGGTAAAGTGAGATAGCTCCGACCTATGTAGATAAGGTGAAGAAGAGGGAGCTCACCAACGAGTGGGTGTAACCTCTTGGCATGCGGGTAGCTCTGACCTGTAGATAAAAGCAGAGAAGAGGGAGCTCACTGATGAGCAGGTGTTATCTCTTGTAGCTGTGGACACACAGCAACCTTGAGTTCAAAGTAACAGTAACATCAGTTTCGGCTCAAAGTGAAAGTAACAGCAGTTGCAAATTTTGGCTTAAAGTGACAGTAACAATAGTTGCAAACTTGAGCTCAAAGTGAAAGTAAAAGCAATAGCAAAGCTGGAGCTCTTTGGTAAAAGCTCAGAAAAGATTTTTAAAATAAGGTTTAAAGGTTATACAAGGATGGGGTCTTCAACCTCACATCCAATTTTTGTGGCTCTGCATGAGCTGCTACATTCTAAGGATCTTAAAATTAAGGCAAGTATTTTAGAAAGATTTTTACAGGAATGTGATTTAGTTGCACCATGGTTTGCAATGTCTGGCAATCTTACAGCTGCTTCATGGGAGAAAATAGGAAGTGACCTAGATTTTGCCTATGAGCAGGGAACGCTTAAGGCAGGGGTAAGACCCATTTGGAAGTTGATTCGGGGGTGCCTAGAAGATCAGAGATACATTTCAGTGCTGGAGGGAGGACAGGTAGCCTTAGACCAGTTGAAGGAAGAGCATTCTGAGGAAACAAAGAGCTTGAGGGACGAGCAAGCAAGGAGAAAGGGAGGACTTTATCCTGACTTAGAGGCCCTCGATATCTCAGATCTCCAAGGACAGAGCTCAGAAGAGGACAAGAAGCCAGTTAGATCAGTCCGGAAGAAGAAGGAGGGAATGAAAGAGTCTTTGATCAGTGTTAGCCACAGACCTATGCTTTCTGGTCCACCACCCTATAAAGATGGAGGAGGGGCCAAGTGTAATCGTTCCTTTGATTCTAAGGTCTGGCGAGAAGTGTGATCAGAGCTACAGCTTGCCTGCCTAGTGTTTCAGGACATGCAGGGTAATCGCTATGAGGAACCACTAGATTTTAAAGTGATCAAGTCTCTAGCAGAGTCAGTCTGGACATATGGGATTGCTGCCTCCTTTACTGTAGCCAAAGTGGAAGCCTTGAATAGGCATTGCATGACTCCTGCTGATTGGCAGAAACTTGCATGGGCTTGCCTGAGCCCAGGGCAGTATCTAGACATTAGAGCCTGTGTGGATCCCCCAGTGGCCCCTTACACTTGAAAAATTGCAGGCAGCTAGAGATTTAGTCCAAGAACAGTTACAGTTAGGACACGTTAAGAGTTCCAAGTCACCTTGGAATACACCTATTTTTGTAATTAAGGAAAAAATCAGGAAAATGGAGATTGCTGCATGATTTAAGAGCTATAAATAATCAGATGCAACCTATAGGCCCCGTACAATGAGGGCTTCCATTGTTGATGGCCTTGCCTTCACAATGGCATATCATAGCAGTAGACATTAAAGATTGCTTCTTTTCCATACCTTCATATAAAAATGATACAGAAAGATTTGCTTTCCCGCTTCCCTCATGTAATCATGAGGAGCCTGATCAGAGATTTAAGTGGATAGTATTGCCGCAAGACATGGCTAATAGTCCCACCATGTGTCAGTTTTTTGTAGGTCAAGCATTACAGCCAGTTAGGCAGAAGTTTCCACAAGTTCGTTGTGTTCATTATATGGATGATGTATTATTAGCAGCCAGAACTAGAGAAATGCTAGATGAGGCCTACACTACCCTTGTGAGTTCCCTTAAGGATAGAGGGTTGTTTATTGCTCCTGAGAAGGTACAGCTTGGTAACATTGTTGATTACCTAGGGGCCAAGATTGTTAACAACAGAGTGATTCCCCAGAAGCTAGAAATTAGAAAAGATGAGTTAAAGACCTTGATTGATTTTCAAAAGTTGTTAGGAGATATTAGTTGGATAAGAGGATATTTACGATTGGCCAACTATGAACTCAAACCATTGTATGCTATTTTGCAGGGCAATTCTGCCTTGGATTCACTTCGACAGTTGGATGATGCCTCTAGAGGTGCTCTTAAACTAGTGGAGGAGAGATTGCAGCAAGCGAGTTTAAGGAGAATTGAGGAAGATCAGGACATTACCATGTGCATTCTTTCTACCATGCGACAGCCTACAGGACTGTTATGGCAGAAAGGTCCATTGTTATGGATCCATCCTAAGATTTCACCTGCAAAATCCATTGAGCATTATCCAACTGCAGTCACAACATTGGCTTTACTTGGCATCCAACAATCCATTCAGTTTTTTGGCATAGTTCCAGTAGCTATTATTGTTCCCTATACTGCTTTTCAAATATTTATCTTGTGTTCCACCATTGATGAATGGGCCATTTTATGATGCAGTTTTCTTGGACACATTGACAATCATTATCCCCAACACTTGTTAATGACATTCTTTAAGGAACACCCAGTGGTCTTTCCAAAAGCCACTGTGTCTCAGCCCCTAGCTGGAGCTGTGAATATTTTTACAGATGGTTCTAAAATAGAATGTGGAGCTTATATGGTCCACAACCAACAGCCTGTGCAATTTCAATTTTTATCTAACTCACCTCAAATAGTGGAATTGCAGATTGTGGCTGAAGTGTTTAAAGCTTGTCATTTTGCCTTTAATTTGATTTCTGATTCCATTTATGTGGTTAATGTGCTCAAGTTTTTAGAAGTAGCTGGACCTATTAAGCCTACTAGTACTATCAGTGCCTTATTTCAACAGTTGCAGAAATTGATTCTAGCAAGACAAGCACAGTTTTTTCCCCAACATATTCGAGCTCATACTGGATTGCCTGGACCTCTGAGTGAGGGTAATGCAGCAGTAGATCTAGCCACTAGACAACCATGGTTTTTTCCTGTCTCTGCCTTTGACCAAGCAAGACAATTTTATCAGTCTTTTCATGTCAATTCTAAGACTCTGCAACAGAAATTCTCCTTATCCAGAGCTGATGCCAGACGAATTGTTTTAGACTGTCAATAGTGTGTCACTTTTCTGAACCCACCTAGCTTGGGAGTAAATCCACGTGGTCTTTTACCCATGAAAATCTGGCAGATGGATATGACTCATGTATCAGAATTTGGCATCTTAAGTATGTTCATGTGTCAGTGGATACCTGTTCAGGTGTCATACATGCTACTGCTATGTCTGGTGAAATGGGACATAATGTTATTGCACATTGCCTCGAATCATGGGCTTTGTGGGGTAAATCCCTTCATTTAAAGACTAACAGTGGCCCGGCTTACACAGGTCAACAATTCTCTTTGTTTTGTCAACAAATGGAAGTACAACTTACTCATGGATTGCCTTACAGTCCTCAAGGACAGGGCATCTTGAAACACGTCCATCGCACTTTGAAGACATGTTACTAAAACAAACAGGGGAAATAGGCCATGGCTGTACCCCGAAAGAGAGACTTTCCATAGCTTTATTTACTCTTAATTTTTTAAATTTGGATGCCTATGGGCACTCTGCAGCAGATAGACATGCCATGCCTCATTGTGCCTGTAAAGGCATGGTAAAATGGAAGGACATCTTGACAGGCCTCTGGTGAGGGCCTGATCCCATGCTGACATGGGCATGAGGGTCTGTTTGTGTTTTTCCCCAGGATCAGCAATATCCAGTGTGGGTTCCAGAACACCTGACCAGAAGAGCTCCAGGTGAAAAGAAAGATGGCAAGGAACAGTGAATGGATGTTGCCGCTGACCCTGATGACACTCTTGCTGAGCCACATATTAATGATGGACTCAAGATGGGGAATTCTGTCGGTATTTCCCAAACCAATGCCAGTTCAGCATGATGCTCAGCTTTTTCCAAGACTTTTTACTACCAATAAGTTTCTTGATATCCCCTATTATCCTTTAGATGCAGAAATAGCCACTCTGGGAGAAAATAGAATTTTTGCTTTAGAAGGAACTTTATGTTTTGATGCTGATTGGAATAGTACCATTCGATTTTCTCCCTGTATTCCTCTGTCCATGTTTCAGACTGGATGGTTTGGTCAGTTTTATGCTAAGACAAGGAGTCATTCAGTTACAGCCAATGCTGCTTGGATTTGTGGCCTTATTCCTGGAGCAGGGCTGACCATATTACCCCTTTCTTGGACCAAATTTCCCCTTTCCCAGCCAAAGTGGGCCCCCTTTTGTTTGGGCAACAATAAGGGTGGGATCTGGCCTTGGACAGGATGTCAATAAAATACCGCAGTTTGGGCGAATGATAGTAAAGATTTTATCTTTTCCCCCGGGCTGAGGGTTAATAAGAATCATAACCAGATGAGGATGAAAGTGAATCCTTTTGATAATTGGCTTTTATGTGGGATTAGTGGTAGTTGTTTACATGTTGAAGCTTTACTTATGATTAAAAGAGGATGTTTTGGATTGGTTAATTTTACATGCAATCTCACTAGTTATCCTTGAGCTATACGAGGTAGTTGCTTATTAGCTAAGAATTATTCTCTTGTTAAATATGAGCCTACACCTGTATGTGTTCTTCCTCCTTTTATGTTTATTGTAAGTTGGCTTGCTTTCAGCGCTTGTTCTAGTGACAGTTGTTTTTATTCTCAATGCTGGAATGCTAGTGAGTTTAGATTTGCTGTTGTGGCATGCTTGCCCAGATGGATACCCATTCCTGTAGTGGCTCTGAATGCCATGTCGCTCTTTAGACCTAAGAGAGATTTCGGAATAACTGCTGCCATAGTTGCAGCCATTTCCTTGGTGGCTGCTAGCGCCACCACTGCCGCCGTTGCCATGAGCCACACAGTGCAAACCGCACAAGTCTTGAATGATCTTTCAGCTAGCATGGTGTGGGCCCTAGATTTACAGCAGGGTTCTGCTGCCCAGTTGAAAGGAGGATTAATGATTGTCAATCAAAGGATTGATTTAGTTCAGGAGCAAGTTGATATATTGTGGCAGCTGGCCCAGCTTGGCTGCGAATGGAATTTCCAAGGACTGTATATTACCAGCATAAAGTATGAGAATTTTACTCATGCTGCTAACTTGTCTAAACAATTGTCTAGTTATCTTTTAGGTAATTGAATGGGAGAATTCAATTACCTGATGGAGCAGCTGAGAGTGGCTATTATCACGGTGAATTCAACTCGGATAGATGTTGGGCTGGCAGAAGGACTGTCCTCCTGGATTTCTACCACTATGGGCCATCTGAAAGAGTGGGCGGGAGTGGGAGCTCTGGCTGGCCTGATGGTTCTGATATTCCTAGTATGCCTGTGGTGCTTTTGCCATATTAGGTTCACCCAATGCCATAATGCATCCATGATTCTACAAGCCTTTGCTGCCTTGGAGATGGGACAGCCCGCTCATGTTTGGCTGGCTACCTTGGAAAGTTAATTTTTCTAGCACAGGGTGTGAGGCTTGCGCACTGCACTTGGAGTCCTGAACCCAAGAAGAGCATGCCTGATTGCATGCAGGTTGATACCCACATTCTCGCCTCTGTGAAAAGGGGTATCGGATGGTTCTGATGTTGTCTTGGTGGAATACATCTGGAGAAGCATTAGTACAAGTTCCTTTGCACTACAGAGATCCGGCCTCTACTCTTGCCTGTTGCTTTTATTTTCAAATAAAAAGGGGGAACTGTAGAGAGCTGCATACAGCCACATCTTAAGATGGCGCTGGCCTTGAGCACTCTCCGAGGTAAACAACTCCATATTTGGCTAAGGCTAAGGATCTGGCTTGCTTCCACATATCTGAGCCTATTGGTGATGCCCATGTGGCTATCTTGGATTGGAAGTCCTGAGGGTATTTACTTAAGAGCAGGCTTCCCCCTGGGGTCATTCATCAGAAGAAACTAGATTGTTAAAAAGGCCCAAATAAACTGCAGAGAGAAGGATCCGGTGTTGTGTCTTTCTTGCTGGCGAGGTTGCGCATGACAACTCTGCAGGCCTATACCAGCCTGTGCCTTATTCTGCTGCCAAATTTCCTAAGTAAATAATGGATGGGAGCCCACATTGATGGCATCAACTTTATGTTTCTAGAAGGTATTGAGAATACAGTATCAATATATGAATTATAGAGAACCATAAATACCCCACTAAATTTTAAAGTACATGTACATATTGACTTATAGAAATTCTGTCAAATAATAGATTACTAGCATTTTTCACCATTAATTTGCTATAATTTAAAAACTCCATTTTTTCTATTATTGACAATAGGATTTTTCACACATATTATGTTCTGATTGTTTTCCTCGCTTTCTACTCCTTTTACTTATTCCCAACATGTCTCCCCTTCCTCATCCACCCCTTTCTGTCTCTCATTATGAAACAGACAGGGAAAATAATAAAATAAAATAAAGTAAAACAAAAACTAACACATTAGCATTGTACAAAATGAAGGAAGAGAGACCAAGAGAAAGCACATGAAAAAAAGACACACTCACTTGTATCCCCTAAGATAATCCCATGACGACAATAAATCAGAAGCCATAAAATCTATGCAAGGGTTCTTTAAGGTAAAAGCAATATATACATATGTGTATATATATGTGAATAAAATACAGTTTCAAAAATGAGAAGATATAATTTTATTTAAAAAATTAAAAAAGCCATGGCACATTATGAGATAAGACACCCCCAAAGATGTTGTGTTCATTTTCTACACATTTGTAAGGCATTTAATCTACCCTTAAGAGTGGTTTGTTTTCGCAATGAGATTTCCATGAACTAAACTAAATGTTTGTTTGCAAATAGTTACCAATTGAAGATTCTTACCAGGTTGTGGATTCACTTCACTTTTCAGCTTTGGACCTCATCTTATGCAGAGCTATACATTGGGCATACCACCTTCATCTTTGGGAGTTATTCTCTATTATGTTGATTTAAGACCCTTCTGTGTTTGGTGTCCTCCGTCCACTCTGGCTATTACACACTTTCCACCATCTCTTCCATAGGGTTTCCGAGGGAAGTAATTTGATGAGAATATTCCTTTTAGACCTTAGTATTCCATTCTCATAAACTCTGCATAATGTCTTACTGTTAATGTCTGTATTTGCTTCCATATGCTGCAGGTAGAAACTTTCCTGATAATAGCTGAGCAAGGCACTAAGCTCTGAGTATTGCAAAATGTCATTAGGAGTCATTTTATTGCTAAGTTTTATTGTTTCTGTTTGTGGTTTGTTCAGAGCAGTGGTATTGAATTGTATCCTAGGACTCTAGGCTATCTAGTCTTAGGTTTTTGGTAACAAGCAATGTCAGTTATGGATTCCATCTGATAAAGGGGGCCTTTAGTCAAATCAGGTAGGATGATTATTCTGGTCAAACTTTGTGCCACCACTCCACTAATATATCTTCTAAGAAGAACATCATTTTAGATGAAAGGGTTTGTGGCTAGATAGATGTATACTTTTCTCCTTTGGTATTCAGAGTACCATCCATTACCAATGACACTAGCATGTAGGACTGAAGGCTCTGTGTAGGTACCAGTTCAATATCTTCATGCTTAATGAATTGTGTAGGTGTTGTCTTCAGAAATACAGCCCTGCGGAGAGAAATCTGTTGTTTTGGTAATAGCCTAGGTTGTTTGGAAGGGTCCTACTTTGAACAACTCAACTAAATGTAACACATTCTAGGAACTGAAAGCTTCATTTGGAGATGAAAGATGGCCAATTGGGATTCTGTCTCCTTCACTATTTGGCAATTAAATTTAGATATCCTTTATACTCATATATATTTTAGAAATTTCTCCTGAATTAGATTTCCAAACTACTTCACAAATATCCATTAATTTTAATTGTATCTTCCCCCATAGTCTCTCCCTTACTCTCCTTTTCCATCTATCCCTTAAATTTGATCCTCTCATCCCAGCTCTACCCCCATGCATCCATAACTATTGTGTTTTATCTTTCCTAGGGATATTTATTTGTCCACCCCTATTCCTTACTCAACACATAACCTCTGTGGTTCTATTGGTTGTAGCTTGGTTTCCATTGACCTAATAGGTCAGATATACACATAAGTAAATATATACCATATTTGCCTTTCTGGCTCTTAGCCATGTCTCTCAGGATGATATTTTCGTAGCTAAACAAAAGGCTGAGTAATAACCTATTGTGTGGATATAGGATTTCTTTATCCATCTATGTGGTAATAGACATATAGGTAGCTCCTAAGTTTTGGCAAATATGAATAGAGCAGCAATGAACATGTGGTAAGATGAAGAATCTTTTGAGTATTTATACAAAATCTTGAGATGGATTTATATATGCAGCTTCCTGAGGAACTACCAGACTAATCTTCATAGTAGCTGTACAAGTTTGTATTCCCCCTTACTCCACATCCTCACTTGTTTTATTTGTCTTAGCTATTCTTATGTGTATAAGAATAAATCTTGAAGTAGTTTAGACTTGCATTTCTCTGGTGACACTGAATATTGAGCATTTCCTTAAAGGTTTTGAAGTTATTTAAGTTTTCCTTTTTGAGAATTCTCTGTTTAGATCTGTACCCCATCTTTATTGGATTGTTTTTTAATATTTTCATTTATGAGGTTATTTTTGTAAAATTTGGATAGGTGCACCATTTCACATGTGCTGCTAGGAATAAATCTTTCCATTCCATAAGCAACTGTTTTGGCCAAATGGTTCCTTTGCTGCACAGAAGCTTTTTAGTTTCATGAAGATCAGTTTATTAATTGGAGAATGTAGTGGCTGTGCTAATGGTATTTTCTTCAGAAAGCCTTTTCCTGTGCCAATGAGTTTGAAGCTATTATGCATTTCTACCAGGTTTAGCATATCTGATTTTATGTTGAAGTCTTTTATCCATTTGAAGTTGAGTTGTGTTTACAGTAATAAGTATAGATCTATTTGGCTTTTTCTACATGCAACCAGCCAATTTGATCAAACACTATATTCATTGAAAATGTTTTTTTTCCAGGGTGCATTTCAGGCTTCTTTATCAAAACTTAGGTGTGCATATGGATGTGAGCTTACATCTGAATTTTCAATTCAATCTCATTAATCAGTGTATCTGGTGATACAACTTGAGATCAAGTATTGTGATAACTCCATCAATTATTCAGGATTGTTTTCTGTGTTATATGCATGTGTGTGTGTGTGTGTGTGTTTATGTCTGTCTGTCTGTGCATGCACATATGTATATATTCCCATATGAAGCTAAAAGTTATCCTTTTAAGATCTGTAGAGAGTTTTGTTAAAATTTTGATGGCTATTGCTTTGAATCTGTAGATTTCTGGTGTTACAATGGCCATTTTTATAATATCAATGAACAGGAGAGATATATCTTCTGATATCTTCTTCACTTTCTTTAGTGTCTGAAAGTGTTTTTTGTACAAGTCTATTACTTGCTTGGTTAGAGTTATCCCAAGATATTTTAAATTACTTGAGGCCATTATGAAATGTGCTTTTTCTCTGATTTCTTTCTCAGTCCATTTCTTATTTATAGACAAGAATGTTACTGAATTTTCTGTTAATTTATATCCTGCTACTTTGCTGAAAGTGTATTTTTAGCTATAGTATTTTTGCAGTGCAATTTTTATAGTCACTTATGTATACTATCATCTGCAAATAAAAATGCCTTTCTAAATTGTATCCCCTTGATCTCTTTCTGTTGCCTTATTACTCTAAGACTTCTAAATGGTATGGGGATACCTTGTCTTACTCCTGATTTTATGAAAATTGCTTTGAGTTTTGCCTTCTTTGAGTTGATACTGGCTTTGAGTTCTTTGTAAATTGCCTTCATTATAATGCAGTATGTCCATTGTATCCCTAATCTCTCCAAAAATTTTATTATTAAGAAGTGTTTGGTTTTGTCAAAGGCCTGTTCTGAACCTAAAGAGATAATCATGTGTTTATTGTTTTTGAATTCATGTAGTTGATTACATTTATTAATTTATGATGTTAAATCATCTCTTCACCTTTGGGATGAAACAAACTTGATTATACTTTATGATCTTTTTGCTGTGTCCTTGAATTTTATTTATGAGTATTTTACTTTAAAAATATATTTGTGTTCATAAGAGAAATTGTTCTGTTTTTCCCATTTTTGGTGAGTTTTATTTAGTTAAGGTATCAGGGTAACTGTGAACTCATAAAACAAATTGGAAAATGTTTCTTATGTTTCTATTTTGTGAAATAATTTGACACATTTTGGAATTAGCTCTTCTTTGAAATTCTGGTAAAATTCTACACTAAAACAACCTAGCCCTTAAAGTTTTTTGATTCTAAGATTATTATTTTCTGATTTTATTTAAATGATGGTTATAGGTCTGTGTAAATTGCTTATTTGATCTTGACTTAACTTTGGCAGTTGGTATATATATAGAGAGAGAAAATTATCAATTTCTTTTTCATTTTCCAGTTTGATGGAGTATAGGTTTTTAAGATATGTCCTTATGATTCTTAATTTTTTTCTTAAGTCTAATATTATACTCCTCTTTTCTTTTAATTTTGTTAATTTTACTGTTCTGACTTCTTCTTTTTGCTAATTTAGATAAAGGGTTGTCTGTCTTACTAATTTTCTCAAAATCTTTCCCAAATTTTTATTTATTAATTCCTTGTAATTTTTTGTTGTTTGCTTGTTTCTATTTTGTTTATTTCAGTTCTGTGCTTGCTTATTTTTTATTATCCACTACTTCATTAGTGATTTCTTCTTTTGGTTCTAGAGCATACAGATATATAATTAAGTCACTAGTATGAGACATGAGCTCTCTCTCTCTCCCTCTCTCTCTCTCTCTCTCTCTCTCTCTCTCTCTCTCCCTCTCCCTCTTCTTCTCTCTCCATAGGCTCTTAGATCTGTCAACTTGTTTCATAGAACCACCTTTATTGTATCTCATAAGTTTAGGTATCCTGTGTATTCATGCACATTCCATTTTAGAAAGACCTTAACATCTGCCTTTACCTATTTTTCATTCAGTGGTGTGTTACTCAATTTTCATGAGCTTGTAAGGTTTCTGTTGTTATGAATATCCAGGTTTAATCTGTGACAAGAAAAGGTAGTTGTTTCAGTTTTTTTGTATCTATTGAGACTTGCTTTGTGTCTGATTGTATGGTCAGTTTGGAGAAAGATCCTTGAGGTACTGAGAATATATTGTGTATGTGTTTGAGTGAAATGTTCTGTAAATATATGTTATTTATGTCCAGTATTTTTCTGATTAGTTTTTGTCTGCATGACATGTCTATTGGTAAGATTTGGGTATTGACGTATCCCACGTATTGTGTGAGGGTCAATATGTGACTTAAGTTGCAGTAACGTTTATCTTGTAAATTTTGTATCTCTTAAGCTTGTTGCATAGGTATCAATATCCTCTTGGTAGATTTTTCCTTTGATGAGTGTGCAATGTCCTTCCTTATCTCTTGTGATAGTAAATCTATATTGTCAAATATTAAAATACCTAGTCCAGTTTGCTTCTTAAATTCTTTTTCTTGGAATATTTCTAATATCTTTTTTCCTCTGAGGTGATCTCTACACTTGAGGTTAAGATATGTTTTGTTTTTTTTTGTATGCTGTAGAAGAGTAGATCTAGTTTTCATGTTCGTTTTTTTAAGTCTATGTCTTTAATTGGAAATTTGAATTCAGTAATGTTGTGAGATCTCAATGAGCAGTGTTTGTTAAATCTTTTTATTTTGCTGTTGATATGTGCTTCTCTCTGTCTCTCTGTCTCTCTCTGTCTCTCTCTCTCTCTCTGCATGTGTGTGTTTCTCCTCATTTGATTTAATGGCCTGTGATTATTTATTGCTTGTGGTTTCTTGGATGTGGTTAACTTCTTTAGGTTGATGATTTTTTTCTAACATCCTTTGTAGGGCTGAGTGTGTAGATAGATAGGTAGACAGATACACAGATTTTCTGGGCTGACATCTGTGGTCTTTTAGAATCTACAGAACCTCTGTCCAGACCCTTCTTGCTTTTATTGTCTACTTTCAGAAGTCATGTTTTGTTTTAATTGGTCTTCCCATATATTTGTTTTAGTTTTTTAATCTTTTAATCTGCTTGGGTGCTTTGTATACTGCTTGTGCCTTGATAGACATCTCTTTATTTAAGCTAAGGAAACCTCTGAGATTTTGTCTTTGACTTGGAATTCTTCTTTCTTTATTTCTATTGTTCTAAGACTTGGCCTTCTTATAGTGTCCTAGATTTTCTGGATGTTTCACATCTTGAGTATTTTAGATGAAACATTTTCTTTGACCACAGTATCCCTTTCTTCTATTGTAACTTCAATGCTTGAGATTTTTTTCTATTTCTTATATTCTGGTAAAGTCTGAGTCTGTTTGATTCTTTAAACTTTTCATGTTCAGTTTAACATCAGTTATTTTTTTGGTTATTACTGATTCCATTTCTACTTTCAGGTTTTGAACTTGTTTACTCATTTCCTTTCACTGTTTATTTGTGTCTTCACAACTAATTTCTTTAGGGGGTTCAATTATTTCCTTTTTAAGAAACTATCTTATACATGAAGGCCTCTAAGGTCTTAAGGCCTTAAAGTCTTTATCATGTTTTTGGGCTATGTTGCAATTCTCTTTATGCAATTATGTATAATAGAGTTGCTGGACTCTAGTGGAGGAATATTGTTCTGACTGTTATCGATTATATTTTGACACTGGTGACTAGACATCTTACTTTGAGCCCATTGTAATTCTAGGTGCTGATATCTAGTTTGGTCTTTATTGAGTATGTGTTTTTTCCCATTGTTTCTGTTGCTTTCTGGTTTCTAGGAGAGTACGGTGACTGTGTTTTATCTGGTAGAAAATCAACCAGAGATCCTGATAATTATGGTCACTGGGAGTTATGTGTAAAATATGTTTCTTGGTATTTGGAGCTGACACTTGAAAAAAAGATGTATACTAGGGAAGCAAGCAATGTAGTACACTAGGACTTTTAAGTCTCATAGGAATGGGGACAGAGAGGGAGGAGATATTATGAGAGGCTGCTACAGAGCTGGGGAAGGGCTGTATATGGAGGCAAGGAGAGAAAGTAAAGATTGGAAGCACATTTTTCACTGGTCTACTTACTTCTCTGAGCATCTCGGCTGGCAGATTCCCAGAAAAAGCATACTGGAGCTGGTGACTAGGGTCACAAAATGAATGGAAAGGAAAAATAGAGAGGATCTGTGTAATCTGTTGGATAACAAGGCAGAGAAGAGGGGATGGCTGTAGGATGTGGTCTGCTCCAGAGATGGGGTCAGGCTGCAGGAATGGATTTAGAGAATGGGAAGATTGGAGTCTATATTTAGACTCCCTGCTTCCCTGGCCTGAGTTGCCAGTGGGTTTCTAGTGAATGTCTGCTGGAGTTGGGGACTAGAATAGAGAGAAGAGTCAGGGAAAGAATGCTTGGAATGGAAGATCTATGTGTTTCATGGAGATGGGGGCAGGAAGCCATGAGAGGCTGCAGCAGGTGCTCTACAATAGAGCTAGGGATGAGACTGGGGATTGAATTTGAAAGAAGGAAGGAGAGAGATCAGGATCTAATGTCAGTTTCTGGCTTTCCTGTCCAGACTGGCCCGGGTTCTCAGGGAACATCTTTTGGAGTTGGGGGCTGGGATAAGGTAATAACAAAGAAAGAACAAAGGTTAGAGAAGGTCTGTTTTGCCAATGGAGACAGTGAAAGGACATTTTATTTTTAATTAACATACATTACATTAATTCTTTTTAAATTTATAAAAGTGCCTATGTTTTAGCTGAACTTCCATCAATAGTTACTTGTTTTATAATGTATTGAATACAACTGACTATATATTTGTCAGTGCAAACAGTTAACTGGCAATTAAGTTTTAACAAATATATTAAAAATTCTTGCACAGCAGAGTTATATTCTTTATGCAAGAATTTATAGTTTTGAAGAATTGCTTACTGAAATCATAATCTGTTGCAAGTATTTGATAGTAAACTGAGAATCTTTTAAGCAGATGTTAAGATCTATATCACTACAATGATTCATGAGAAAGGACTCCTTCATCTAATTCAGTTTTTTGAAGCAATATCATACAGTTCATCATCTTTATTTCTCTTGATTTGTAACTGTGTCTTTTAGCTATAAGATACCTGTAGTCTTATTGTGACTTAATTTACCTTGTTCCATCCTGTACTGAAAATCATGCTTCAAGTTTACTAAAAATTGTCAATTAAGAAACTTTTTTAAATACTCCTTTTTATGCTCATCTTTCTTTTGTGGATCTGCCAGGAGTGGAGACTGAACTAAGCAATATTGGGTCAGTGGGACCATGGGACTGTCTGCTGCCTGCCCAGGGAGGGGATAGGGAGTTGTGGAGAAGAAAAAATGACCTGATGTGGCGGGAGGGGCAAGAGACCTTGAATAATGATATACAGGGATAGAAAGCATGACTTCTTTGTTCATAATAATAATAATGATAATAATAATAATAAAAAGTATATAGAAAAAATAGTTTCTAGGACAACAGTGAACACTGATTACAGTTAAGAGATTCTACTTTTTATATCTTTGGTTGTTATTATTATCTTTTATTATTGTTATTATTATTATTATATGTAAGTACAATGTAACACCGCAAAGTTTTTAATCTGTTAAATTTGCACACTTTTTTAAATTTTGAATTTTATTTATTCTTTGACATTTTACACATATATGCAATGTATCTTTTTTATTTTAAAAAAGTATTTATTTCTGGGTCTTCTTAGCTCAGATGTCTATCTTCTTTTTTTATACAAATGAAAGTATCAAGTCACATGATAGTGTTCACAGTACAGAAAGGTGCTATACACAATACTGGATGAGAAAATTTATCACCATTCTCACCCAGTTGGGAGACATGTATGCTAAAATAATAACCTCTCTGAAAGATACTGGTACAATTGTGGCACAAATGCTATAGGAGTAACTAACAACTTTTTAAACTGGATTTCTAGCCTACTCCATGAGAGAAAATCCATTCCTGACACTGAGGACAATGAGGCCAGGAGCCTTAGACAAGATAAATCTTAAGCCCTAGGAGAAAACCTATTACTGCTAATTTGTTAAATAAACATAAAAATAAAAGAGTCCTAATGACATACTGCTGTATCTATAGAATAGTGCATCACTCAACCCTTGGCAGAGAAGTTTTCCCTTGAAGTAAACAGCAATTAAAAAGAAAATCTACAAGCTGTCAACATGAAGAGGGAAAGAGACTTTGAAAATGTCAGCTCTCACCAGAATGTCTCTATCATCCCATTCCCCTCAAAGCTCAGGGATGTATTTGGAAGAGAAGGAAGAAGGATTGTAAGATACAATGGTACTGGGTGACTTCAAAGAAACAGCAATGTTCTTTTTGAAAATCAATATCTAACATTATATAAAAAAGCAAAACATTCAGAATAGATAACAAAAAAACTCATACAGTAATAAAAATTCTCTTTTTTCTAAAATACATGAAACATAAGAAAATAAAATCTAAAGCTTCTCAAGCTAGGTTAGACTCAGCTACAGATAAAGAAAGCACAGTAGGTCACAGCTAATGCCCACAGATGCACTATGGCCACTACAATTTTTTGCTAACCAACTCTTCTATGAACAAACCAGAAATTTCATTTTGTTTTGTTTTGTGTAGGTGTGTTTTAAATTACTTTATTCACTCATCATCTTTCAATGAAAAAAGAATGCTTTTGCTTAAAATCCACTAATGAATGAGTACATCCCCTGCTTATCCTTTTGGGTTTTGTGAGACCTCACTCAGGATGATATTCTCCAAACTCATCCATTTGCCTGCACATTTTAGAATATCATTATTTTTTAATGCTGAATAGTACTCCATTGTGTAGATATACCACAGTTTGTTAATCCATTCCTCAGTTGAGGGACATCTAGGTTGATCCAGGTTCTTGCTATTACGAATAATGCTACTATGAAAATAGTTGAGCAAATGCTTTTGGAGTATGAATGTTCATCTTTAGGATATATGCCCAGTAGTGGTATTGCTGGACCCTTGGGGAAATGGATTCCCAGTTTTCTGAGAAACCTCCATACTGCATTCCTGAGTGGCTGAACAAGTTTACACTTCCACCAACAATGTAGGAGTGCTCTCCGTGCTCCACATCCTCTCCAGCATAAGCTGTCATCTGTGTTTTTGATCTTAGCCATTCTGACAGGTGTAAGGTGATATCTCAATGTTGTTTTGATTTGTATACTAAAGATGTTGAGCATTTTTTTCAAGTGTCTTTCAGCCATTTGTAATTCTGCTGAGAATTCCCTTTTCAGTTCTGAACCCCATTTTTGATTAGGTTATTCAGGGTTTTGGGCTCTAGTTTCTTGAGTTCTTTATATATTTTAGAGATCAGTCCTCTGTCACTTTTAGGGTTGTTGAAGATCTTTTCCCATTCTGTAGGCTGTCGTTTTGTTTTAATGACTCTGCCCTTTGCCTTACAGAAACTTCTCATTTTCAGAAGTTTCAAATTTTATTTATTCTTTGACATTTTACACATATATGCAATGTATCTTGATCACATCCTCCATGACCCCATTCAGCTCCCCCAGGACTCATCCACCACATTTTTCTTCCAAATTCATGTTCTTTTATAATTTTAAATGAATTTATTTTAACCCACTATTATCATTTTTTGAGTGTGTCTCTGACTCTTCGAGGCCACCTTTTTTTTTAAAAAAAATATTTAGCAAAAGTCATCTTTATTTTGGCATTTTGAGAATAACACTGTAAAAATTCGCAGTATTTTTTAATATATTTCTATTTGAACAAAATGTCAAAAATACATATCAGACTGGCAATTCAAAAAGGCACTGGGAATCATTTTCTCACAAAACAAATACAGATCTTCTTCTGGGTAGTGGTGATGGGCATCTTTAGTTCTAGCACTTGGCAGGCAGAGGCAAGGGAATTTCTGTGAGTTTTAGACCTTATTATGCCCAAAGTCACAACCCTGGAGAGACCACCGGAGACAAGGATGTAGTAGAATGCAAAAGTAAGGTTTATTGAATAGAGATGAGCTTGCTTGTGAACCACTCCAGATGTCCCATACACCGGAATCATGCAGGAGGGTTGATTAGGGCTGGGGGGGGGCTCCTTTTATAGCCCAAGGCTGTGAATTGGGTTCAGGTGAGGATAATGGTACGAGTCATTAGCTCATTGGCTTATGCTAGGGGCTTTCCAGAAACTAGGGTAGGGGTGCCTAGTAACAATGAATCAGACTTTTGATTGGTTATTACCAAGGTGAAAATAACAGTGGATGTGTATCTCATTTTTATTATTATTTCTTCCTGGCATGTTTGGGCTAGTTTTGTGCAGGGTCCCTTAGCTCGTTCTTGGGGTATGGTCAAGCTGTCCTGGTTCTGTGCCCTGGAATGTCTCCTATAGAGCAGGGAAGCCCACCATCAACCCTGGAACTTGTAGCTGGCCCAGGAATGATGGTGGTGTATTCTGACTAGAGCATTTGGTGGTCAGTTAGCAGGGCCAGGGTTCTATGGATTCTGCAATTGGAACTTATGTCATGCTGCCCCTCTGTAAACAGCAGTTTCCAGCTATGGTCTCTGGGAACTGGGTGAGACACTCTTTCTCAGAGCTCTGTCTGCTTTAGTTTAGCATAGTTCTCTAAAATGGAAGACTCCTTTTAGTCCTGAACATAACCTGTATCATCCAGGTGGCCAGCTCATTCTCTCCTAAAACTGGGCGAGCCCCTACCAGGAATGTGGAACTGAACTCTATTTTATCTCTATGGCTACTAGAATACAAAATGGTGTTTATTGAGCTAAGTTTACTCTCTTCAACCTGATCTACAGAGTGAGTCCCAGAACAGCAAAAAATACACAGAGAAAACTTGTCTCAAAAATAGTCAGGTTTCTTTTCACATGACATGTTTGTATTTCTTAACATATAACAATCATCTTGGGATGGGGTGTCCACCCACTCAGTATCCATGGTTTCATCTCAATAAAAGAAAGACAATAGACATCACATCTTGCAAACTGGAATATTATTTACAGAACAGAATGTGCAATGTACCTTTCATAATGTCTGGGTGAATCTGACCTAGAAGAGCCACCATTTTGCAAAACTATCATCTGTCCTCTAGTTTATTATGTGTACAATGTTCAGATAAAACCATTTTCTAGTACATCATCTTGAGGCATCCCTGGACCCCAGGGATATGGAAAATTGATAAAGTCTTCTTTGCAATTTCTACATGTAGATTCAATGTTGATAAATTCAGGCTCTATGTAGACACTAAGAGTAATCAAGAAATAGACAAGGCTATCCCCTCTACCCTTATCTAGTCAATATAGTTCTCAAAGCTTTAGCTAAAGCAATAAGAGAACAAAAGGACATGAAAGGGATAAAAATTGGAAAGGAAGAGGTCAAAATATCTCTATTTGCAGAACACATGATTATATACTTAAGTGACTCACAAAATTTTACCCGGAAACTTCTACTGCTGATAAACACATTCAGCAATGTAGCAGGATACAAGATTAACTCCAAGAAATCAGTAGCCCTCTTACACACTAAAGATAAAAAGGCTGAAAAAGTAAGGGAAACATCATCTTTTTTAATAGCTACAAACAGAATACTTGGTGTAAATATAACCAAAGAAGTATCAGATATGTTCGACAAAAATTTTAAATAACCCTCCAACACATTGGCACAGGTGACCACTTCCTAAATATAACATCAGTAGCACAGACACTAAGAACAACAATCAATAAGTGGGACCTCCTGAAACTGAGAAGTTTCTGTAAAGCTAAGGACACAATCAATAGAACAAAACAATAGCCTACATAATGGGAAAAGATTTTCATCAACCCAACAAGAGATCAGAGGCTTGATCTCTGAAATATATAGAGAACTCACAAAGCTAGAGCCTAAAACTCTTTAAAACCCAATTAAAAAATTAGGTTCAGATCTAAAAAGGGACTTCTCAGCAGAAGAATTAAAAATAGTTGACAGGTACATGAATTGTACCTCTTTAGCCATCAGAAAATGCAAATCAAAACAACTTTGAGATACCACCTTACACCTGTCATAATGGGTAAGATTAAAAACACAGATGACAGCCTATGCTGGAGAGGATGTGGAGCATGAGGAACACTCCTCCATTGTTGGTGGGAGTGTTAACTTGTTCAGCCACTTTGGAATGCAGTATGGCATTTTCTCAGAAAACTGGGAATAAATTTCCCCAAGGGTCCTGCAATAACACTCTTAGGCATATACCCTAAAGATGCACATTCATACCCCCAAAGCATTAGCTTAACTACGTTCATAGCAGTATTATTCTTAATAGCAAGAATCTGGAAACAATCTAGATGCCCCTCAACTGAGGAATGGATTAACAAACTGTGGTACATCTACACAATGGAGTACTACTCAGTAGTAAGAAAAAATGTTATCCTAAAATTTGCTGGCAAATGGATGAATTTGTAGAATATCCTCCACATTGAGGTCTCCCAATCCCAGAAAGAGAAGCAGGGGATGTTCTCACTCATTAGTGGACTTTAAAAATTATAAAAAGAGAGAGATGTCATTGTACACAAGAACTCAAGACTAGAATATATCTAAATGACACAATGCCTCACTTCTGCATTGATGACCTCTGGCAAAGGGATGGGCAAGGAAAGACTTATTTTCTTTAAGGGTCAGGCCAAAGAGAGTTTAATTATGCTCTAGTAAGCAAATGAGCAGCATGAATGGGCAGTTTTGTTAATGGGGAGATTATAAGTGTGGGCATGATACTTAGAGGTCTGATATCTGAGTTTGATGGGGTACATGATGTAAGAACACCAAATAATAAATATATGTATCAAAAAATTTTTATGAAAGAAAATTAAAGGAGTAATAAGTAGAATGCTATATAAATATAATGTTGAGATCATCTGAACAATGAAGATGAAGAACACATGTTTTTATTCTAATAAAAGCTATTGGAGGAATTACATTAAATGACCCAAGTGAAATCTGTTTTCAACATAGTTAATGAAATTCTCCTCCTGCCAAAGTCTTGCATGTAGTTTTCTGGCCTCTAGACATCTAAGGTATCTAAGTTTACTTCAACTATAACAAAAAATATTTTCATTTTTTCACCAATGGTATTTTGAATTGACATAAATGTTCTTGATGATTTGATGGCAGAAAACATAGTATATCTATTGCAAGCAGAAAACAAGAACTCAGGGATGTGTAACCTTTTCAAATTTGACATTTCTACAAATGACCCATTCTCCATCCTCCAAATACTTTTCTGTTGCTCATACAAGGATTTCTGGAAACCTTTCCTGCTTCCTGTGAACCAAGGATCCTTCGCATCCTCTAACCTAGTAAGTCCCACTTTTTCTCCTAGCCTTGCTGTTATAGAAACTAAAGTTTTATATAGGCCTTTGTGGAGTAAGAAATTGTTGGGAACCTAGATGTATAGATATATAAAGAACTCTATAAATCATACATTTACTGATAAATTTTCTCTATAAATCACACATTTACTGATAATAAATCACACAGTGGTTAATTTTAAATTTTTGATATGTAAAAGGTTGTTATTTAACTATTTTTGTCTTTTTAATTAAACAAATGTGTGTGCCTTTCTTTGTATGTGTGTGTGTGTGCACATGCGCGCTCGTGCTTGTATGCATGTAGGAGTACAAGTATGCTCATAGACAGCCAATTCCCTTAAGCTAGAGTATAGGTGGCTTTCAGCCATCCAAATGTGGTTTCTGGAAAACAAGCTCAGGTCCTCTGAAACAGCAGTACCATCTCTGAAGTTTCTAATTTTATTGTTTGTTTATGATAGAAGCATATTTGGATGCTAATGGGATGGATATGCTTGTCTGTTTATACATAAAGTATTAAATATTGGCTGAATATTTACTCCCATAAGGCATGAAGATTTTTAGTTTGTCAAAATTGATTTAAAGTTTGACTTTGTAAACAGTTGATGAGAAAGTTGCTTGTTTTAAATGTAGTACAAAAAACCCAAAAGTATGTTTAGGCATATGTGAGGAGTTGTTGGAAATTGTAATCTCATCCAAACTTTATCTAAGGGCTTTTTTCCAGAATTCAAACTCATAACTCAGAACACAGATTTTTAAAACCAAATACACTGACACTGTACAATGCAAAATATATCTGTTAAGTATATCATGAGCAATGATGATATCAGGAAAATATTAAAAGTCTTCATTTTCTATGGTTAAACCATTAAATTTTTGCAGGAGCAGAAATTTTTGCCTGTTTGGGGAAAAACCTTATAGTCCATAACATAGAAGAAATACAAATCTGATCCAAGGTGTTTTAGGAAGCTTCATGAGCATTGCATAGTATGGCAGCATTCAGGGTACAAAAAACTCAGGTGTGTTCATATTGAGGCCTGAGGTGAAATTTAACAATACAGTATGGGTAAAACCTCCCAGAGGCATCTTGGATTTGTCATACATTTGATCTGTAATGCATTTTTAGTTGTTACATGTTTAGAACCTTACAGTATTGCTAGATTTTCTGGAGCTTGTGACCTACTATTTAAGAAGCTGTAGATTTCTTCTGTGTGTTTGGAAAGAGACTGGGTGCTAGGGAAACCTCCAAGAACTCACAGGATGTCCCTGGATAAGACACCAACCAATAGTAGAGGGGTGACTAATCATGACTTCCTCTATAATCAAAATAATGAGCACCATAAATGTCATTATAGAATCTATAACCAGCAATGAATAGAGATAGAAGCAGAGATCCATAGCTAAGTTCCAGGTTGAGCTCCAGGTCCAGGTAAAGAGAGAGAGGAAAGTCTATATAAGCAAAGGGATTATGAAGAGAAGTCCGAAAGAGATGGCTGGCCAGAACTCTGGGGAGCTCACTAAATCAAAAACAGCTACTGGGGAACAATCAGAGAAAGGAACTAAACCCTGCAAAGGCAGATTGATTGGCATGGGCAGTATGTGGAACCTCGTGGAGTATGATCATTCTATGTTCCTGTACATGAACTGGCATCTTGGAGCCTATTCCCAACAGAGGAACACCTCACCCAGCCTTGATTTTGGAATGAAGGACTTGGACCTACCTCACCTGTATATGCCAGACTGAATTGATCCACCTGGGGATTCCTTAGCCTTCTTGGAGAATGTATGAGGGGATGGGAATGTGGGAGCACTGAGAGAGACTTGGAGGAGAGAAGGAAGGGCAAGAAGTGATATACATGAAAATAAAACCTTTATAAATAAATAAAAAATGGAAAAAAATAAAAGAAGCTGTAGGTTATAAATGTCTTTTACTGGGACTTCCTCATATAAAGTCTTGATTTCCACACTACTATCCAACTAATAACTTAAAATTGAATAAGAAACTAAAAACTCAATCTTCTTTCTTTATGAACCTTTTCTTAAAATTCCCTGTAAGCACGGTTTTTCATTTTGCATTTTGAGGAAGTTTTGCCAGGCCTGTAGTCGTATACATTGTCTAATACCCGGTGGATAGGAGAGAAGTACATTCTATATGAGCTTAGAGTCTCGATGATAGTTTTGCATGAGAAAGTAGTGGGTAATAATATATGACCCATATATCCACATTTGTGTTTTATAAGAGAAGATATTCAAAGCTTCAAAAGGAAATTTATATTTTTTTCATTGTGTCCAATTTAGTTTCTAAGACAATATAGTCTTTCTTTTAGTCAGCAAGAGTTGAAAGCAAACTGAGAATCCACTGGAGTCTAAGCAGAATGTTCAAGTTCATATTATAGATCACAAAAATATGCTTACTACTTTTAAAAATAATTACTGATAGGATTAGTACATCCTATGGAAGAACCAAGTTTATTTTGTTCTATAAAAATTAGTTTTTGAGTTTTTTACTATTAAAATCATGTTATAGGTAGATAAAGTATTTGCAAATATTTGTACATAAGTCTCAATTAAAAAATAAATCGTATAGTCTCAATACCATACTTTCTTAATAGGTTTTTGTTTAAAATGGACATTTTATAACATTATTTTCTGTTTTTTTAAAAAAAGCCATCTTATAAAATGGTCTTTAACACCCTTTCTCACTCTGTCTTACATGGTTATTATTCTCCCTCAAGATTCTAAGCACATGAATGATGACTTCTATTCCCAATCATCTATCTTGCTCTCTTTCTTGCTTCTATTATTTATGCAGGGATATTATGACTCATCCAGACAAGTACATCCTCAGATACAGCTCTGAATAAAGAGAAAATTTTTACATAAGGTATTGCTGCATAAACAATTTATTTTATATAAAAATAAACTCTTTTATATCTGAATATGAGATATGCTTAACTGCCATATGTTTGTTTTTCAAAACCAATTACTGTACAACTCTGGAACGCTCAACACATTATTTGCTAGCATTATGCATATAGAGTATGAAATCTCAAAAACATAAATACTTCCTAATCATTTAAACATTAGACAAGCAGACATTTGACGAATTAATGCCAACTGCATACTTAAATGGAGACTGGAAAGCTGAATGAAAACACAAATCTAGGCGAGCCAGTCCTGAAAACTCTGGAAGGTATACTGGCTCGGTCTGCAGATACGTGCTATTTCCCTCTGCTAGCAGAGTTGAGTCAACAAAAGAAACAGGGCCCACTAGTTAAATTCCAGATCAAGAACTCTCCATCACTGTGATTATATTTTATTGATGTATATAATTGTTACGAGCTTACAAGAAAGAATCATGAGACAACATTAAAACCCACCTTAGAGTTTATTAAAGAATGAGAACAGGGCAAAGTGAAATGAGGCTGTGCAAAAAAAATGTGCAACAGAGAACATGGGAACAAAGAAAATCTGCTTTTAAGGGAGCATGTGTGCAGCAGGCTTACATGGTCATGCTTACACAAACATATGGATGTTGTACCAATTTGTTTATGAATAAAGGAGACTTACCTACCTATGAATAAAGTGACCTACCACAGTGCACATGCTCAGAGTGTAAGGCTTGGGGTAACCAGACATTTTGCCTGACTGCTTTGAGACCCAGGAAAAACAGGAAATATCAGCACCTGGGGAACCTTGTGAGCTGCTTGAATGCAAGCAGGCACATAAATTCCAGAAGTGCTGGAAATCCTAACAAAAATTATAATATTTCTCTCCTCCAGTTCCTCCCTCCAAACTTCTGTACCTCTCTACTCTTCTTCAAATCATGCCTTTTTTCACTAATTGTTATTGCATGCATATATGTCTATGTACATGTAGAAACATATATTCCTAAATAAATCTTGTTCAGTTTGTAATAGTTACTTGTAAGTACTTTTATTTATAGAATCTTTGTGAATTAGATCTCTTAACCACATTGGAAAGAAACCTTTAAAATCACCTATCCATAGTGCACAAAACATTTAAAGAATTTTTTAAATACATGGCAATAAACAAGCCAGTAATTAAAGAATATTTAAAGCATACAACTAAAATCAAGAGAGTTATACTTAATAATATAGTACATGAAATGATAAATGTTCTGTTTCCATGACAACCACATGGACTAGAATTTGATCCTGATTTCTATATTTGTAAAACATAAACCTAAGGCAGTAACAGAATGGTGTTTCTCCAGGTGAATAATCATGTTTTATTCATACTTACTTTAGCAAATATGACACATTTGGTTCTGACAATTCTGGTCATGACAGATGGATGAAATGGTTTAAAATATTGTGCTAGCCCAGCAAAATGGATTAGGAAAAAAGTATCCATATAACAAAATGCACACATACTTATCCAGAATGCAGTGTATGTAGAAATAAGAAATATACAACACAATCATACCCTTCAGTAAGTTATAGCTGTGTAAAATATGTAGTTTTTATATAAAACTAAGCATATTTAGTAATAAATTTGAAAATTCCTTTGACTTGATGTGATATGTGATCTTTTACTGCCTTGTTCTATGCAGTTCTGTTGGAGAAGAACAGCTTGTTTACTTCAAAATTAGACTAACAGTAGATTTTCTTTACAGAAAACAGCAGAGAATAATATTGACAAAATTATCACTTTTCAAACTGATATTTTTAATAATATGATCAAAATGTTATGAAAGAAGAACTAGACTAGTCTATGATAAATGATTATATAATATACTTAAAACAATTTTAGATGTTTTAAATGACTCCCATCCATTGAAACTCCAATCCCAGGCCAGCAGAAAAGACTTCTATGGGCTGGTTCTCCCTTTAACAACCCAATACATTGGGCTCTGAAATCTACAAGATCCACTCCATCCCCCAAACACACCTATTACCATGTGATCTTAACTGCTCCCTGAGACAGAGATATTGCCAACTCTTTAGAATCAAGAGTTTCTATTGGACCAAGAGTGGATCTCAGGAATACAGAAGCAACCAGCTCCTTTTGGACCAAAAACAGCTCTCTGCAACACAGAATACAGTAACTCAAAGTAGAACAAGGTCTCACATTGGATAAAGAGATGCTCCCTGAGACACAGGTGAAACCTGCATGGATCCAGAAAAGCAATGGACAGAAACTAGTGCGAGAATACATTTAACAACATAAAGAACAATATAGCAATACCAGAATCTAGTAGTTCTATAATGGCAAGATCTGAAAAGACCATTGTAGAAGAAGCAGAATAAAATGTTCTTAAAAATAACTTTATGAAGACAAGAGAAGACTTTAAACAGAAAAAATCTCTCTTGTTTATGTTTCTTTATTATTATTATTATTATTATTAACAAAGAAGTCACACTTTCTATCCTTGTATATCCTTATTCAAGGTCCATTCCCCCTCCCACCACATTAGGTCTTTCTGTCTTCTCCACAACTCCCCATCCTCTCCCTGGGAAGGCAGCCAGCAGTCCCATGGTCCCACTGTCCCAATATTGCTTAGTTCAGTATCCACTCCTGGCAGATGCAGTTTTCTCCCCCAAACCTCATGACTGAGTCAGGTGTTCCTCTAGGGGGAGTGGGATCCAAGGAGTCAGTCCAGGGTGATTCTGATCCCAAGCTGTTCAGTGGTTGTGGTTTGCAGCTTGGGCATGCATGGATTTTTTTCTTGTTTGTTTGTTTGTTTAGAGTCCACTAATGAATCAGTACATCCCCTGCTTATCTTTCAGAGTTTGTGATACCTTGCTCAGGAGGATATTCTCCAAATCCATCCATTTGCCTGCAAATTTTAGGATATTGTGCCGCACCTAGTCCCGTCCAGCAAGAAAGGCCCAACACCAGGATTCTTCTGTGGTAATTGACCAGGTCCTTTATTGATACAGATACTTTTTGCAGCAGTAGCCCCAGCTCCCAACCTGTGCAGCCAGTTTTAAGCTCAAGTCCTTCACTCAGCTAATGCAGCGTGGGCTTTCACCATAGGGCCATGCACACAGAAGCAAGCTAGTCAATTCAGCAGATAGTTAATCATTACTAGAAGCATTCGCCATCAGGAGGGTGGGGGACAGGAGCCAGCGCCATCTTTAAGGTGCGGCAGCTCCCAACAGCTCCCCCTTTTTGTTTTAATAAGACACAGGTAGGGCAGTGGTCCATTCTCTGCTGTGCAAGTGGAACATAATCCTAAGAGTATCGTTGAGGCATCCCCCTAGACATCCCAGGACCCGTCCATACCCTAGTTTTCACAGAGGTGGGAGGTTTAGGGCAATACCCACATGCAAATGGACGTGCTCCTCTCAAACTCCTAAAAACATAGCTAGGTAGTTTGACTGCACGACTTAGTGTCACAACCAGCGTCTCTGTTGCAGGGAGCTAATCATTTAGTTCTCAAGGCAGCAAGCCACACTTGAGGAGATTGGCCAGCTTCTAAGGCTGAGAAAGTTTGAATCAACATTGCCGTGCTCCGTCTTTGTGAAACCCTAAGACAGCAAATGCACCACAGGCATAGCAGGAGTATTAGAACTATGAGTCCACCGGCTGCACCTATTCCTGCCCACTCTTTCAGAGGATCCATGGCGGCAGCAAACCACGAAGTCAGCCCTTCAGCTAGTCCGACATCACCACAATGGCCATTCTTAGGTCCTCCATCAGCATCTCAAACTTTCCGGTCCAATTACCTGTAAGATAACTGGATAGTCGTTTAGACAAATCTGCTGCATGGGTGAAGTCCTCATACTGGATACTAGTCACACATAGTCCTGAGAAATTCCATTCACATCCAAGCTGTACAAGTTGCCAAAGAACATCAATCTGTTCTTGGACTAAATCAATCCTCTGGTTCACTACCATGAGGCCTCCTTTTATTTGGGCATTAATACCTTGCTGTACATCCAATGTTTGAGCAGCATCACTTGAAAGCTCATTAAGCGCTTGGACAGTTTGCACAGTACGGCTCATTGCTACAGCAGCAGCGGCAGCCCCCACCGCCACCAGGGAAATGGCTGTCACAACAGCCACAGTAATCCCAAAATCTCTCTTAGGTCTAAAATGAGTCATAGCATTTGGTGCATCAACAGGCACAGGTACCCAACGGGGCAAGTGGGTGATTATGGCATATGTAAATTTAGTAGAATCCCAACATTGGGCATAAGTACAAGTATTATTAGAACATTGCTTGGGTTCCAAATTACTCACCACAAATATAAAAGGAGGGAAAACACACACCGGGGTGGACTCAATACTAAAATTTCTCAATGACTTGACCCCTTGGTCTTTACAGGGCACTTTGGAACCCAGGGTAGGACCTTTTGCATCCCAGCTACCCCAAGGCTGGGAGGTACTCCATGTATATTTACTAACCCCATGAGCTCCTCCAATGATCATGGCCAGGGGTTCTGCATTCAAACAGCTACTATTAAGTCCACACAGTAACCAGTTATCAAAGGGATTAGAAACATGAGCTTGAGAGGGATTTTGATTAGTATAATTCTGACCCACATTAGTTGCATTAAACACTGTGGAGATTCCTGGAGAAAACGAAAAATATCCTGCTCTGTCAGCCCAAACCACAGCATGGGACTGACATCCAGTCCATGGCCAGAATCCTCCCCAATTTATTCCCTGGCAATAAGGAGCCCATTCCAGTTGAGGGGGAAGTATCTGTTCCATCCCTTTAGCTGGCCACCACCCAGAGAGCCAGGTGGCCTTAGCAGTGTGACAAGGTCCACCAGAATTTTTAGGCAAGTCAAACCATCCAGCAGTTTGATTATACAGCAAGATGCATGGGGAAAGATTTGACCTATCTTTCACTATCTGAAAACACAAACTTCCTTCTAAATAAAAAGATCTATTTTCAGCTATCAAGGCCATCTCACTATCCAAGGGTAAATAGGGAATTCCAAAGCTTCTGTTGGCACTAAACAATCGAGGGAACACTCTAGCGTCATGGCGGACTGGCATCGGTCTTGGAAATACCGACAGGATTCCCCATCTCAGGTCCACCATTCCTCGGTGTAGAGTCTGAAGAATCAGCATCATCTTTATCATGTACTGCATCGCCGGCAACATCTTGTTCCTCTTGAACTTGCACTCTTCTTACCAGATGCTCTGGAACCCAAATGGGGTCTTGGCAATCCTGTGGGAACACACAAACAGATCCTCTCGCCCAGATCAAAACTGAGTCTGGTCCATGCCATATGCCTCTGAGAATGTCCTTCCATTTTACTCTGCCTTGTATCCTTCTCGAGGAGCTAGATGTCTATCGGCTGCTGAATGGCCTTGACAATCCAAATTTAAAAAATTTAAAGTAAAAATAGCAAGGGAAAGTCTCTCTTTAGGGGTGTGGCCGTGGCCTATTCCCCTTTTTTGTTTTAATAAACATTCTTTGAGTGTCTGATGGGCCCTTTCCACAATGCCCTGTCCTTGCAGATTATAAGGCAGCCCATGGTTCAACTGAACTTCCATCTGTTTGCAAAAGCTGGCAAATTGGTGCCCTGCATACACAGGTCCATTATCAGTCTTTAATTGTTGAGGCTTTCCCCAAGCTGCCCAGGCTTCCAGGCAATGGGCTATGATATGGCGCCCCTTTTCACTTGACATGGCAGAGGCATATATAATGCCAGAGCAGGTATCTACAGAAACATGAACATATTTAAGTGTCCCAAATTCAGCAAAATGAGTAACATCCCTCTGCCATACCCTTAAAGGCAATATGCCCCTTGGGTTAACGCCAAAAGAGGGTTGAGGGCGAAACTGCGCACAACTGCTACAGTCAAGCACAATTTTTCTGGCCTCCATTCTAGAAAGCTTAAACTTATTCTGCAGGGTTTTTGCATTAATATAAAACTGTTCATGAAAGTATTTTGCCATCTGAATAGGCTGAACAAGAAAAATATGCATTGGGCGTGTAGCAAGGTCAACTATAGCATTACCTTCAGCTAGAGGTCCAGGTAAGCCTGTATGTGCTCTAATATGGCAGGGATAAAATGGACAATCACGTCCTATTATAAGCTCTCGAAGCTGCTCGAATAGACCTGCCATGGTGCTGGAGGCTTTTATCAGTCCAGCCACTTCAAGAATCTTCAAAGCATTCACTACATAACTAGAGTCAGAAAGTAAATTAAAGGCAAAAGGACATTGCTTAAACACCTCAATCACAATTTGTAACTTGGTTACTTGTGGAGTGCCAGGCTCAAACTGCATGCGTTGCACCTGCTGACCCTGTATTAGGAATGCACCTACACCTGTCTTGGAACCATCTGTGAACACATTCAATGCCTGTGGAATTGGCTGAACTCTGGTAATTTTTGGAAACACCACTGGGTGGCGCTTGAAAAAGGTCATGAGGGGGTCAGCTGGGAAGTAATTATCAATGTTACCTGGGAAGGTGCATCTCAAAATTGCCCACTCATCTATGGCTGCACACAACACTGACACTTGCTCTGCAGTAAAAGGCACTACTATCGCTGTTGGATAGCGGCCAAAATATTACAGAGTCTGTTGCAATCCTAATTCTGCAAACAGTGCAACTGCTGTGGGGTAATGCTCTATACTTTTACTAGGTGAGACCCTAGGGTGAATCCAGAGCAGCGGTCTGTCCTGCCACAATACTCCAGTAGGCTGTCTGTAAGTATCCAATATACATAGTTGAAATGGGCCTTCTGTTATTCTTACTAACTTTGCTTCAGAGAGACGACGGTCTACTATTTGCAATGACTTATGGGCCTCTGGATTCAATTGTCGAGGTGAATCGAGGGCTGGATCCCCCTTCAACAGGTCATATAATGGTTTAAGTTCATAATTTGGCAATTTCAAATAACCTCGTATCCAATTAATATCTCCTAGCAGTCTTTGAAAATCATTAAGAGTCTTTAAGCCATCCTTCCTAATCTCTATTTTTTGTGGCTCAACGACTGTTGGAGTAATTTTTGCTCCTAAATAGTTCACTATTTGATGCTGTTGCACTTTCTCCAGAGCAATGCATAGACCATGAGCTTGCAAGGCTTTTTGAATCCTAACATAAGCTTCCTGCACTAGCTGTTCAGTCCTGGCTGTAATTAGCACATCATCCATATAATGGAGTCATCTTACTAAAGGGAATTCTCTCCTAACCTTTTCTAATGCTTTCCCAACAAACATTTGACACATTGTCTGAGTATTAGCCATCCCTTGGGGCAGCACTACCCATTCAAACCACTGATCAGGCTGCTCATGATTGCAGGATGGTACCTTGAAGGCAAATCTCTCTGTATCCGGAGGGCAAAGTGGTATGGAGAAAAAGCAGTCTTTAATATCTAACACAATAATGGGCCAATGTGAAGGTAGAGTAGTAAGCAATGGCAGTCCACGCTGGACTGTTCCCATGAGTTGCATTTGGGCATTGATGGCTCTAAAATCATGCAGCTATCTCCATTTACCTGATTTCTTTTTTATAACAAAGATGGGTGTTCCAAGGTGAAGTGGATGATTTAATATGCCCTTGTGCTAACTGCTCTGCAACTAGTTCTGAGGCTGCTTGTAATTTTTCTTGAGTTAATGGCCACTGAGGAACCCATACTGGCTCCTCAGTCTTCCAAGTGATGGAAATACTATCCCCAGTGGCCCTTAGGAAAAACCCAGCCCGTTACGGTCATGCTTAGGGTGGGCCTCTATGGGATCTGTGATGCCTTGAAGGCATTTGCCTATCCTTCTTCCGGGGATATATCCCATGTTTCTCATTATTGTCTGAGCCTCAGACAAGTATTCATTTGTAAGTTTGAATTTTAGATCTTTTAAAATGTCTCTTCCCCACAGGGTAATAGGAATCTCTAAGGTGTAAGGTTGTATTTTTCCTCTCTGGCCTTCTTCACTAACCCATTGTAGCTCTCTAGCACTTACAGCAGGAACTTGTGCGTACCCTAACCCTTGCAAAGTCTGACTGGAGATTTGAACTGGCCACACTGATGGCCAATCCTTTTTTGCAATAATACTTTTGTCAGCACCTGTGTCTAGCAGCCCAGTAATCCTTTTTCCATCCACTGTCAAGGTCATTATGGGTCTGTCATCGAGGTCCAGGCTCAAGCAGGCAATATCAATTCCTGTAGAGCCAAACCCCTGATCTCCTCTCCTTTTATTGCTAGCCTGAAACTTGCCATGCAAACTGGGCAATACTAACAGCTGCGCTATTCTGTCTCCTGGTGATATTGGAAAAATTCCTTTTGGGGATTCTACCATAATTTTAATAACTCCTGTGTAGTCTGAGTCCACGATGCCTGGATGCACTTTCAAGCCTTTCAAAGTAGAGGAAGATTTGCCTAACAGAAGTCCTACAGTATCAGGTGGTAGGGGCCTTTTAAAATCTGACTCAATAAGCTGCACTCCCATCTGAGGGATTAATACAAGTCTGGTGGTGGCACAGAGGTCCAGTCCTGCGGCATCTGTAGTGGCTCTCCTTGGCTGTGTGGTGGATTGAACAATGGCCTCTTGTTGGCAGGCATCTGGCAATTGTTCTGCTCGATTGCCCCATACATTTGAGGGCCCTGGGTGCAGGGACCCCACCTCTTATTTTTTGGCTGGCTGGGATGTGACTGAGGTAATGATTGACCATTGTCATCCTTCACTGACTTTCACTCATTAGCCCAATGGCGTCCTTTCTTGCATCTAGGACATAGTCCTGGCATGGGTCAGCTGTGGTTAGAATTAATAGCAGAGATACCCTGCCCTGTTCTCAGGGGGCAGTCCCGTTTCATGTGACCAAACTTACCACAGGAGAAGCATGCCCCTAAGGCTTTATCTCCTCCTCTCTTAGCTCTAGAGAGATGTATCACTGCTGCAGCAAGCCCTGCATTAGACAAGGGCCCCCCGAGTTCTCGGCAGCATTTCATCCATACTTCTATGTCCCTGAGTCTGTAAGGAGTTATGGCAGCGCGACCTTCTTTAGTGCACTGTTCATAAATAAGCTGTTTAACTAGGGGCAGTGCAGTTTCTGCATCTCCAAACATTCTCCCTGCTGCTTCCATCATTCTGGCTACAAAGTCTGAAAAGGGCTCTGTGACTCCCTGAATAATTTTAATGAGGTTTCCACTCACTTCCCCTCTATTAGGGAGCGATTTCCATGCTCTGAGAGCAATCTTGTTAACCTACTCATAAACCTGAAGTGGGTAGCCTGTCTGATTGTGAACATCAGAGAACCTCCCTGTTCCCAACAACATGTCCTGATCCCAGGCTGCATTATCAGCCAGTCTGTTTGCTGCTGCTTCCTGTCCTGCAAATTCTATCATAAATGACCTCCAGTAGAGGTACTGTCCCGGATTCAGACATGCTTTAGCTAGGCTTGCCCAATCACCAGGGGCCATGGCTGAGGTTGTCAATGCCTCAACTTGTGCCAGCGTGAATGATGCAGTCACCCCATAAGTTCTCACTGATTCAGCCAAAGATTTAACTGTTTTAAAGTCTAGCATTTGATGATATCTATTCTGTTGATTGTTCTCATATACTGGGAAAGCCAGCGTCAAGCGTGGCCACAGTTCTCTCTGCACCTCATGCCAAACGTCACTGTAATCTGGTACACATGCTCAACAGGGATACGGAGGTGGTGCGAGAGGTGCTGATGGTATCACCTCTCCACTAGGTGTCTCTCTTGCTCTTTCTTTGTGCCTTTTCAGCTTAACACACTGGGCAGGCCTGATTTCCTGCTCCTGCTCTGACTCTGAATTGTTTCTGTGTCGTTCGTCATCAGATGACGTGAAACAAAGTTCCTCTAGAGACGACAATGTCAGGTAAAGATTGCCTCCTCTGCATGCTCCTTGCTCCTGGCTCTGAGATTCTCTGTCTGACCGTTCCTCCTTTAATTTTTCTAATTCCTCAGCTCCCCACTCTAACTCGGCTGCTCCTACATGATTGTCTAGGCACTCCCTAACCATCGACCAGATTGGCATAACTCCAGGAGGGAGGCTGCCCTCTTTCTGGGTGCAAGCAAGGTCTCTGCCCAGTTTCTCCCAGGAGCTTCCTGTAAGAGAGCCACTCACTAGGAACCAAGGTGCACAATAGTCCACAGTGTCTAAGAATGCCTGCATATTCTGTGCTTTCATTTTCACCCCATTAGTCTTTAGCAATTCCTTTAAGGCTATTATGATCAGATGTGATTGATTAACTCCCATTTCTGGATCTCCTAGTTTCCTGTGTCCCCTGAATATGTTCCCGATCCTAGTTCAGACAGCCCCAAGATTCCCAATCAGGTTACAGCCATGCGTTCGTGACCTCTCTGATCCTCCGCTTTTATCTACAAGCGGAGTTTCTGCTTCATGCAGGTCTCACTCTATGCCCAGTGAGACTTGTCTGGCTAGTCCCCCTGCTTACCACAGTTCTGAATCCTCCGTGGGAGAGTTTTCTCTTTCTCCCCGTCCGGGCCACCAGCTGTGCCGCGCCTAGTCCCATCCAGCAGGAAAAGACACAACACCAGGATTCTTCTGTGGTAATTGACCAGGTCCTTTATTGATACAGATACTTTTTGCAGCAGTAGCCCC
>PVIH01000400.1:255056-364001 GCA_004025045.1 Sigmodon hispidus
TTTTTTTTTTTTTTTTTTTTTTTTTTTTTTTTTACTGCTGAATAGTACTCCATTGTGTAGATGTACCACAATATGTTAATCCATGCTTCAGTTGAGGTTGTTTCCAGGTTCTTGCTATTACAAATAATGCTGCAATGAACATAGTTGAGCTAATGCCTTTGGAGTGTGACTGAGCATCTTTAGGATATACACCCAGAAGTGGTATTGCTGGGTCCTTGGGAAGATTGATTCTCAATTTTCTTAGAAAATGCCATAATGCATTCCAGAGTGGCTGAACAAGCTTACATTTCCACCAACAATGGAGGAATGTTCTCCTTCCTTCACATCCTCTCCAGCATAGACTGTCCTCTGTGTCTTTAATCTTAGCCAATCTAACAAGTGTCAGGTGGTATCTCAAAAGTTTTTTGATTTAAATTTCACTGATGGCTGAAAATTCCCTTTTTAGATCTGAACCCCATTTTTTGATTTGGTTATTCAAGGTTTGGGGCTCTACGTTTTTGACTTCTTTATATATCTTAGATATCAGTCCTCGATCACTTGTAGGGTTGGTGAAAATCTTTTCCCATTCTTTTTTTAAATTATGTATTTTGTATTTATCAAGAAAAACAGTAAAATGATTTAAAATGCTGATAGGTTAACAATAAGTATAAAGAAAATAAAAATTATGAGCATGAGTTATCAAGGGTGATAATGCAAATAAGTTTGCTACACATAAACTTACTTTGTGTTCAGCTTTCCATCTGAATTTTTTTCCTATCCCTGTATATCCTTATTCAAGGTCCCTTCCCCCTCCCACCACATCAGGTCATTTTTTTCTTCTCCAGAACTCCCCATCCCCTCCCTGGGCAGTGAGCAGACAGTCCCATGGTCCCACTGACCAAATAATGCTTAGTTCAGTCTCCACACCTGGCAAATCCAATTTTGTCCCCCCCTCCCTCAAGAGTGAATCAGGTGTTCCTATAGGTGGAGTGGGATCCGAAGGGTCAGTCCAGGGTGTTTCTAATCCCAAGCTGTTCAGTGGTTGTGGTTTGCAGCTTGGGCATGCATGGCTTTTTTCTTGTTTGTTTGTTTAGAGAACACTAATGAGTGAGTTCATGCCCTGCTTATCTTTCTGAGTTTGTGATACCTCACTCAGGAGGATATTCTCCAAATCCATCCATTTGCCTCTAAATTATAGGATATCATTTGTTTTTACTGCTGAGTAATATTCCATTGTGTAGATGTACCACAGTTTGTTAATCCATTTTTTAGTTGAAGGACATATAGGTTGTTTCCAGGTTCATGTTATTACAAATAATGCTGCTATGAACATAGTTGAGCTAATACCTTTGGAGTGTGAATGTGCATCTTTAGGGTATACACCCAGAAGTGGTATTGCTGGGTCCTTGGGGAGATTGATTCTCAATTTTCTGAGAAAACGCCATTCTTCATTCCAAAGTGGCTGACCAATCTTACCCTCCCACCAACAATGGTGTAGTGTTCCCCTTGCTCCGCATCCTCTCCAACATAGGCTGTCATCTGTGCCTTTTATCTTAGCCAATCTAACAGGTGTTAGGTGGTATCTCAAAGTTGTTTTGATTTGCATTTCTCTGATGGCTAAAGATGATGAGCACTTTTTCAGGTGCCTTTCAGCCATTCGTAGTTCCACTGCTGAGAATTCCCTTTTTAGATTTTTTGATTGGGTTATTCAAGGTTTTGGGCTCTGGATTCTTGAACTCTTTATATAACCTAAAGATCAGTCCTCTTTCACTTGTAGGGATGGTGAAAATCTTTTCCCATTCTGTAGGCTGTCGTTTTGTCCTATTGATGGTGTCCTTGGCTTTACAGAAGCTTCCTAGCTTCAGGAGATACCACTTATTGATTGTTGGTCTTAGTGTCTGTGTCACTGGTGTTGTATTTAGGAAATTGTCACATGTGCCAATTCGTAGAAGTGTATTTCCCACTTTCTTTTCTATCAAGTTCAAAGTGGCTGGGTTTATGTTAAGGTCTTTGATCCACTTGGATTTGAGTTTTGTGCAGGGTGACAGGCTCGGATCTATTTGCATTTTTCTACACACTTCCATCCAGCTATGCCAACACCATTTGTTAAATATACTATCTTTTTTCCATTGAATGTTTTGGGCCTCTTTGTCAAAGATCAGATGTTCATAGGTTTTGAGTTAATGTCTGGATTCTCAATTCTATTCCATTGATCCAAAAGTCTGGTTTAATGCCAGTCCTAGGCTCTTTATATTACTGTAGCTCTATAGTATAACTTGAAGTCAAGGATGGTGATACCTCCTGAGGTTCTTTTGTTGAGTAAAATTGTTTTGGCAATCCTGACTTTCCTGTTATTCCAAATGAAATTGAGTATTGTCCTTTCAAGGTCCAAAAAATATTGTGTTGGGATTTTAATGGGCAGTGCATTGAATGTGTAGATTGCCTTAGGTAGAATTGCCATTTTTACTATGTTGATCCTACCAATCCAGGAATATGTGAGAATTTTCAATTTTCTGATATCCTCTTCAATTTCTTTCTTCAGTGATTTAAAATTTTTCTCAAATATGTCTGTTACTTTTTGATTATAGTTAATCCAAGGTACTTAATAATATTTGCAGCTATTATGAAGGGTAATGTTTCCCTTATTTCTATTTCAGCTGTTCTATCTTTAGTGTACAGAAGGGCTACTGATTTCTTTGAGTTAATCTTGTATCCTGCTACATTGCTGAAGGTTTTTATCAGCTGTAGGAGTTCCTTGGAAGAATTTTGTGGGTTACTTTTGTATACAATCATATCATCTGCGAATAGAGATAGTTTCACTTCTTCTTTTCTAATTTGTATCCCCTTAATCTCTTTTCCTTCGCTTATTGCTTTAGCTAAAACTTCAAGAACTATATTGAATAGAAAGGGGAAAGAGGACATCCTTGTCTAGTTCCTGATTTTAGTGGGATTGCTTTGAGTTTTTCTTCATTAAGTTTGATACTGGCTGTCAGCTTCTTGAAAATCACCTTTATTATATTTAGGTATTCTCCCTGTATTCCTGATCTCTACAGGGCTTTAATCATAAAGATGTGTTGGATTTTGATAAAGGCTTTTTCAGCATCTAAGGATATGATCATGTGTTTTTATTCCTTTAGTTTGTTTATATGATGGATAACATTTACAGTTTTTCATATGTTAAAGCAGCCCTGCATTTCTGGGATGAAGCCTAATTGATCATGGTGGATGATATCTTTTATATATTGTTGTATACAGTTTGCCAAAATTTTGTTGAGAATTTTCGCATCAATATTCGTGAAGGAAATTGGTCTGTAATTCTCCTTCTTTGTTGTGTCTTTGAGTGGCTTGGGTTTTATGGTAATTGTGGCCTCATAAAAGGACTTTGGAAATATTCCTTCAGTTTCTACTGTGTGAAATAGTTTGAGGAGTAACGGTAGTAATTCTTCTTTGAATGTCTGGTAGAATTTGGCACTAAAACCATATGGACCAGTTTTTATTTTGGGGGAGATTTTTAATGACAGCTTCAATTTCCTTAAGGGTTATAGGCCTGTTTAAGTAACTAATGTGATCTTCATTTAATGTTGGTAGATGGTACCTGTCCAGAAAGCTGTCCATTTCTTTTAGGTTTTCCATTTTTGTGGAATACAGATTTTCAAAGTATGACCTGATAGTTCTCTGTATTTCCTGGGGGTCTGTTGTTATGTCCCCCATTTCATTTCTGATTTTCTTGATTTGAACAGTCTCTCTCTGTTTTTTGGTTAGTTTGGCTAAGGGCTTATCTATCTTGTTAATGTTCCCAAAGAACCAACTCTTAGATTCATTGATTCTTTGTATTGTTCTTTTTGTTTCAATTGTGTTGATTTCAGCTCTAAGTTTATTTCCTGCCGTCTACTCCTTCTAGGTGAGTTTGCTTCTAATTGTTCTAAGACTTTCAGCTGAGCTGTTAGGTGTCTAGTGTGGGATTTCTCTTGGTTTTTTATATGGACATCTAGTGCTATGAATTTTCCTCTTAAGACTGCTTTCATCGTGTCCTACAAGTTTGGATATGTTGTAGATTCATTTTTATTAAATTCTAGGAAGACTTTGATTTCTTTCTTAATTTCTTCCTTGAGCCAGTGATGGTTCAGTTGAGTGATGTTTAATTTCTGTGAGTTGGTAGGCTTTCTTTGGGTTTTGATGTTGTTGAACTCTATCTTTAGGCCCTGGTGGTGCAATATGTTACAAGGGATTATTTCCATTTTTTTGTATCTCTTAATATTTGCTTTATGACCAATTATGTGATCAATTTTGGAGAAAGTTCCACAAGGATCTGAGAAATATGTATATTCCTTTGCGTTTGGGTGGATGTAGTGGGAAATCCAAAGCTAAGCAAGTATACTGTGGACTGTTTAGCCGGGTGGGGCATGGTCAACTTGGGGGAGCAACAAAAGAAGGACATGCTGGAAGAGGGAAGCAGATGTGTAGCTCTGGACCTGTAGCATGAGGAGGAAGGACCATCTGGCATTGTTCGCTCTGGCTCTCTGCTTCTCCTGCCTTCTCCTAACTTTTCTCCTACTCCCTAAACAACCCCTGTTCTGTAAGTGATTTTCAAATAATAAACCTTATTTAGCATATATCTCTTGGTGGGTTAAATACCATAATATCTGGCACCTACTAATGTGGGGCTGACTCCATGGAGCCCCGCCAGGTTTCCCCAGCCACAGAGCAGAGTGAGCGGTTGGTTAGAGACTTGTCCTCAGCCACAGAGCTGGTCTCTGGGGCAGAGCTAGGGTAGGGTTAGGAGTAATGGCTCCTCTGCCGATAAGACAATTGGATATGTGGAAAGGAACATTCACTTAACTAAGGTGGGGCAGAGTCTTAATTTTGTTTTTATAGAAGAATGGATACAACCCTCTTCACAAAGCTAAAACGATGCTGAATGCTCAGACTTTTGAAACGTTAAAAGGACTAAAGGGGACTACAAGGACACCTGACACTGACAGGCACTAAGAGTAATTTCTCTAATCTCACAACTGTACATCTATATCTAATGATTATGTATTTATATATATAAAGGAGGTCCTGGTTTGGTAACAAAAAAGGCTGGCTTTGGAGGTGGAGCAAATGGCTTTCTCCCTATCTAAACCCAAGCATATTGGTCAATAAAACCTTAGAGACTCTGTCTCACATCAGAAAAGCCACTTGAAGTGAGACAGAAAATAGATGAAATATGTAAGGGCCAATATTTTCTCACTTTTGTTTTAAATCTTAAATCTTACTTCTTTCTATATTTCTTACTCTCTTAATCTAAAAATCTTGTCTGCACATAATTCTTTCTGATTGTTCAATATCTTCAGTTAATAGTATTCATTGGATTCCCCACTATAAAAAACAATTTCTCCTACCAGCACTCTCCCCAGTATCCAGAAGGAAGTCGGGGCCCTCACCGAAACAAAAAAAAGAAAAAGAAAGACCCTTGAGACAGAGAAAGAAGGAACCTGCTGTATGTCACTCAGTGATCATTTTTGAGGTATAGACAAATCAGGGCAGTTGTAAGATAGTTTCATATCATATCTTTAACAAGAATTTCAGATGAACTCACTCAGTACAATGAGAATGGTTATATACACTTATGGAATGGTTATATATATGTTTACAGTTACTTCATTAGGACTTAACCATTGTTTAGTTTACAGGACCTCACAGAGATATGGTCGCCCACAGTTCAGAATGAAGCAATATAATGAAAGAACTATGTCCCTTTCCCGATAAGTTGGTCATTCTAGGGAGGGTTATGGTCAATTATCATTTTGATACGATGGTTATAAGTTAATCTTGGGTAGAGGATAGAATGATATTATAGATGTAGAAATTACAAAAAAAAGAGACAGTGAGAAAGAAGGAAAAGGGGATAGGAGATCATTATACTTGTAAACAACTATTAACCAAAGGATGAATGAAAAATGAATTGCCATGGTACAAATGTTTGTATATTGATACAAATGGGAAATCAATCTATATATTTGATTGAGATAATATGTATATTGCTACAAAGTTGAACATGGTACAAATGTTTGTATATTGATACAAATGGGAAATCAATCTATATGTTTGAATGGGATAATATATCCTTGGATACAAAACTGAATGTATAATTGTCTTAATTTGCACGTGTCTACCTCTGTTTAATATTTTGCACATTGATGTGTACTAAGTACATTGCCATTTCCATAATGCAATTTCTGCCTCTAATTATTTATGCTAGTCATAACATTTGTTGTAATATATACACAAGTTGTTTTATATAATTCTGTTCAGATATATTTTTATACATATAATGATATGTAGTTAGGATATTGTTGTCATTTGATACAAAATGTGTATTTTGATCAATATTCATAAGATTGTTTTACTAGAAATTATTTGGAGGAGTTGTACACTCATTTTTGGAATGCCTATTTTTACAATATTAGCTTCACTTTCTTGGTTGATTGGGATTGCAGATTATGGTTACTCAGATTTGCCACCTAACAGTCAGGATACTCAGGCTATTTGGAAACATGTTAGAATACACCCAATAGATAGGTGTCTTCAACTACTTCATAGACCAAGAGAATATGGCATTCAAGATTTTGTTATCTCAAATTTGGCCTTGAGAGACATGACAACTCCTGGCATCACTGTTCCTTTCTCAAGGTGGTGTTGAGTATCACAGACATCTTGCAAAAAGATTGTTTTGTTTGTTGGATAATGGCCTGAAGGGCAAAGGACTGCACTTACCCTGTCTGTTGTCAGCGTGCTCTCTGTCCAATATGGACAAGCAGGATGAAGGTTAGAGACTGCCGAAGCCTGCCTAGACAGGATAAGATGGTCCTACCAAAAAATACTCTGCTTCTATGGAGACTTGTCATATATCCTAGGCCAATAGCCACAAGGATGGATGCTCCCGTTGTACAGAGAAGTGGTGAATGACTGTCCAGGTAGTTAACTGTCTCTGTCCTCTCCTAAATTTTGGAAGTTACTTTATCATGCTTCCAACTTCAGGTATATGTTTTCCTTCTCAGATCTTGATGGTATTGAAGACTGGATAGTTGAAGTTGTTATTATTTCACATCTCAGCAAGGACACTCAGGTGTTAGAACTTTATTGTTTGAGATAAACAACCTTGAAGCAATCCCTGTGCATTTCCTCATATCAACATTTTAGACATTAAATTGAACCTTGTGTCTGTTGTTTGTTAGCGGTAGTTTGACCTCAGTTATGTTAGTACCTTTCTCTTCCCCAGACACTGCCTTATGATGATCCCTACAGTATGTAGTTTTAAGCTTAGTTTAGAACCTTCTTATTTAGACAGAAGGACAGAAGGGGGAGATGTAGTGGGAAATCCAAAGCTACTTGAGTAAACTGCACCTGAGTGTTGAGCCGGGCGGGGTGTGGTCAACTGGGGGGAGTGATGAAAGAAGGACTCACCTGAAGAAGGAAGCAGATGTGCGACTCTGGACTGGTGGCATGAGGAGGAAGGACTGACCAGCGGTGATCGCTCTGGCTCTCTGCTTCTCCTGCCTTCTCCTAACTTTTCTCCTACTCCCTAAACAACCCCTGTTCTGTGATTTTCAAATAATAAACCTTATTTAGCATATATCTCATGGTGGGTTAAATACCGTAATAGGTGGAAGTTTTTGTAGATATCTATTAAATCCTTTTGCATAATAACCTCTTTTAGACTCCTTATTCCTCTGTTGAGTCTCTGTCTGGTTGATCTATCCATGGTTGAAAGTGGGGTTTTGAAGTCTCCCATGATTAGGGTGTAAGAACTGATGTGGAATTTGAGCTTTAGCAGTGTTTCTTTTACATAAGTAGGTGCCCTTATATTAGTGGCATAAATATCCAAGATTGAAATCTCCTCTTGGCCAATTTTTCCTGTGATGAATAAGTAGTGACCATCTTGGTCCCTTTTAATTGCTTTGAGCTTCAAGTCTACTTTGTTAGATATTAGGATTGAAATCCCTGCTTGTTTCTTAGGACCATTTGACTGGAAAATCTTTTCCCAACCCTTTATTCTAAGCCTGTGTCTGTCTTTGCAGTTGAGGTGTGTTTCTTGTAGGCAACAGAAGGATGGCTTCTGTTGTTGTATCCATCTTGTTAGTGTGTAGCATTTTATAGGACAGTTGAGTCCATTGACATTAAGGGATATTAGTGACCATTGATTCATATTTCCTGCCATTTTTGGTGGTAACTTGTTTGTATTTCCTTTCTCTGGAGTATTCTTCTGTGGAATAATTGATTGTTTGTGATTTCAAGGGTGTATCTGGGGTCCTTAGGTTGGAGTTTTCCCTCTAATACTCTCTGTAGCACTGGATTGGTAGATAGATATTCTTTCAGTCTGACTTTGTCCTGAAATATCTTGTTTACTCTATCTATGGTGATTGATAATTTTGCAGTGTATAGTATTCTAGTTCAGCTGCCATGCTCTTTTAGCATCTGTATAACTTCTGACCAAGCCCTTCTAGCTTTCATCATTTCCATTGAATAGTCAGGCATTATTCTGGTGGTTTTGCCTTTATATGTAAGTTGACCCTTTTCTTTTGCAGATCTTAAAATTTCTTCTTTGTTCTGTATGTTTTGTGGCTTGATTATAAAGTGGCACACTGACATTTTTGGGGGGTCATGTCTATTTGGTATTCTGTAAGCTTCTTGTATCTTTATAGGCATTTCCTTCTTCAGGTTAGGGAAGTTTTCTTCTATGATTTTATTGAAAACATTATCGGTGCCTTGGAGATGGTATTCTTCTCCTTCTTCTATTCCTATTATTCTCAAATTAGGACTTTTCATGGTGTCCCAGATTTCCTGAATATTTTGAGTTATGGCTTTTTTAGTTTTACTATTTTCTTTGACTGATATATCTATTTGAGCTACTGAGTTTTCCACTTCAGAGATTCTATCTTCCATCCCTTGAACTCTGTTTGTTATACTTGTATCTGTGCTTCCAGCTTTTTTCTTCATATTTTGTATTTCCATCTTCACCTCATTTTGTGCCTTTTTTATTGCTTCTGTTTCAGCTTTTAGTTCCTGGCATGTTTCTTTTATAGATTTTTTCATCTCTTCCAATTTTTTGTTTGTATTTTTTTTCTATTTCTTTAGGGCTATTTTTCATATCTTCTTTGAGAGCTTTGATGATCATCAAAAAGGAATTTCTGGTGTTGCTTCCTTCTGTTTCCTCTTCATTGCTCAGTTCAGGTCTTGTATTTGTAGGATCGCTACTTTCTTCTCTAGTTACCTTCTTGTTCTTTATATTATTATGTAAGTTTTTGCACTGGTGTCTGCTCATGGCTTTAGTGGTTCACAATTAGGTGGCTCTTGGTCAGTTGTGGCACTCAGGCTTGTGTGTCTCCTGTGACCTCTGAGGAAAAGATCTACTCAATCACTACTTCTGCACTGTGCAGGGGACTGAATTTCAAGTCTTCAATCTTTCTCTGTTTGACTAATTGGAGGCCAGTGGGGGCCGTGCAAACTCCTCAGTAGCAGCTGGGCAGACCGGGGCAGTCAGAGTTTATTTCTGCCTGCTATGGAGTGCGGTGGGACATGATCTGCAGACAGCACCCGTTCCTGGATCCAGAACCAGAACCAAGGGGAGCTCAACTCTCCCTGGCAGGGATACAGGCACTTGGGCATGCTGACCCCTCCTCACCTCTGCGTGGGGCCTGAGTCTGTCCTTCAGGGTCCCCAGTCCTTATCTGTTTGTTCAGTTGGAGGTGGGTAGTTGTGTAAATTCCCTCAGCAGCAGCTGGGGGACCATGACAAGCAGAGTTTATCTCTGCCTGATACAGAGTGCACTGGAACGTGTTCTGCAGACAGCACCCAGTCCCAGAACCTCTTTTCCCATTCTGTAGGCTGTCATTTTCTCCTCTTAACAGTGTCCTTGGCTTTACAGAAGCTTCTTAGCTTCAGGAGATTCCACTTATTGATTGTTGGTCTTAGTGTCTGTGCCACTGGTGTTATGTTTAGGAAATGGTTGCCTGTGTCAATTTAGAGAAGTGTATTTCCCTCTTTCTTCTCTATCAAGTTTAATGTGACTGGGTTTATGTTGAGGTCTTTGATCCATTTGGATTTGAGTTTTGTGCAGGGTGACAGGCTCGGATCTATTTGCATTTTTCTACACAATACCATCCAGCTATATCAACACCATCTGTTAAAGACACTATCTTTTTTCTATTAAATATTTTGGGCCTCTTTGTCAAAGATCAGGTGTTCATAGGTTTTTGGGTTAATGTCTGGATTCTCAATTCTATTCCATTGATCCACAAGTCTGTTTTTATGACAGTACTAGGCTGTTTTTATTACTGTAGCTCTATAGTATAATTTGAAGTCATGGATGGTGATACCTTCTAAGGTTTTTGTTGAGTAAAATTGTTTTGGCAATCCATGATTTCCTGTTATTTCAAATGAAATTGAGTATTGTTTTTTCAAGGTCCAAAAAATATTATGTTGGGATTTTGATGGGCAGTGCATTGAATCTGTAGATTGCCTATGTTAGAATTATCATTTTTGCTATGTTGATCCTACCTATCTAGGAACATGGGAGAGCTTGCCATTTTCTGATATCCTCTTCAATTTCTTTCTTCAATGATTTAAAATTTTTGTCAAATAGGTCTGTTACTTCTTTGGTTATATGTACTCCAAGGTATTTAATACTATTTGCAGCTATTATGAAGGGTATAGTTTCACTTATTTCTTTTTCAGCTCTTCTATCTTTAGTGTATAGAAGGGCTACTCATTTCCTTGAGTTAATCTTGTATCTTGCTACATTGCTGAAGGTGCTTTTCAGCCATAGCAGTTCCTTGGAAGAATTTTGTGGGTCACTTTTGTATACAATCATATCATCTGCAAATAGAGATAGCTTCACTTCTTTTCCAATTTGTATCCCCTTAATCTCTTTTCATTTTCTTATTGCTTTAGCTAAAACTAAGAGAACTATATTGAATAGATAAGGGGAGAGGGAACATCCTTGTGTAGTTCCTGATTTTAGTGGGATTGCTTTGACATTTCTCCATTAAGTTTGATACTGGCTGTTGGCTTCTTGTAATTTGCCTTTGTTATATTTAGGTATTCTCCCTTTATTCCTAAGATCTACAGGACTTTAATTATAAGGGAGTGTTGGATTTTGTCAAAGGCTTTTTCAGCACCTAAGGTAATGATCAACTTGAGACCTAATCGCTCAGCTGAAAGCCTTAGAACAATTAGAAATGAACTCACCTAGCATGAGTAGATGGCAGGAGATAATCAAACTTAGAGCTGAAATCTATTCAAATGAAACAAGAAGAACAATACAAAGAATCAATGAATCTAAGAGTTGGTTCTTTGAAAAAGTTAACAAGATAGATAAGCCCTTAGCCAAACTAATCAAAAAGCAGAGAGAGTGTGTTCAAATCAATAAAATCAGAAATGAAAAGGGGGACATAAAAACATACCCCCAGGAAATACAGAGAATTATCAGATCATACTTTGAAAATCTGTATTCCACAAAAATGGAAAACCTAGAAGCAATGGACAGCTTTCTGGACAGGTACCATCTACCAAAATTAAATGAAGATCAGGTTAATTACCTAAACAGGCCTATAATCCTTAAGGAAATTGAAGCTGTCATTAAAAGCCTCCCCAAAAAGAAAAGCCCTGGTCCAGATGGTTTCAGTGCCAAATTCTACCAGACATTCAAAGAAGAATTACTACCATTACTCCTCAAACTATTTCACACAGTAGAAACTGAAAGAATATTGCCAATTTCCTTTTATGAGGCCACAATTACCTTAATACCCAAGCCACTCAAAGACACAACAAAGAAGAATTACAGACCAATCTCCCTCATGAATATTGATGCTAAAATTCTCAACAAAATTTTAGTAAACTGTATATAACAATGTATAAAAAATATCATCCACCACGACCAAATAGGCTTCATCCCAGAAATGCAGGGTTGGTTTAACATACGAAAAACCGTAAACGTTATCCATCATATAAACAAACTAAAAGAACTAAACCACATGATCATATCCTTAGATGATGAAAAATATCTCTCTTAAAGAAATACAGGGAAAATATTAAAAAAATAGAAGAAATCAATAAATCCCTTAAAGAAAACAAATAAAAAGCAATCAAACAAGTAAAGAAAACATTTCAAGACTTAACACTCGAAACAGAAGCAATAAAGAAAACTTAGACCTAGGGAATACTAAAATGCAAAGTCCTAGTAAACAAACAGGAACTACAAATGCAAGCATAACCAATAGAATGTAAGAGATGGAAGATAAAAGTCTCTGGTGCATATAATTCAGTAGGAAAATAGATATGTCAGTCAAGAAAATGCTACACCCATGAAACCACAAACAATCTATCATCTCTGAAGAAAAACCCTAACAAAGGAAATACACACAAACTATCACCAAAAATAATGGGAAGTAACAATCAGTGGTTATTAATATCCTTTAACATCAATGGACTTAACTCACCTATAAAAAGACCCACATTAACACGATGGATAAAAACAACAAAAGCCAACCTTCTGCTGCGTACAAGAAACACACCTCAATTCCAAACAAACATAGGTTCAGAGTAGAGTTGGGAAAAGATTTTCAATCAAATGGCCCCAAGAAGCAAGCTGGTGTTGCTACCCAGTATACAACAAAGAAGACTTCAAACTAAAATCAATCAAAAGAGACCAGAATGGAACTTATTTATTTGTCACAAAAAAAATGGATCAAGATGAGATCTCAATCGTGAATATTCATGCCCCTAATATAAGGGCACCTTCATATGTAAAAGAAACACTACTAAAGCTTAAATCCTACATCAAATATCACACTCTAATTGTGGTACACTTTGATACCCCATGTTCGCCCTTGGATAGGTCAATCAGAAAAAGACTCAACAAAGAAATAAGGGGTCTAACAGATGTTATGATGCAAATGGACTTAGTAGATATTTACAGAAGCTTTCATCTGAACACAAAGAAATATATTTCTCAGCACCTCCTGGAACTTTCTCTAAAATAGACCACCTACTTGGTCATAAGGAAAATATCAATAGATACAAAGTTATGGGAATAACCCCAGGTTTCATATCAGACCAACAGGGCCTGAAGTTAGATAATTACAAAAATCGCAGAAAGCCTACCAACTCATGGAAACTGAACATCTCTACATTGAACCACCTCTGGGTCAAGGAAGAAGTTAAGAAAGAAATCAAAGACTTTCTAGAGTTCAATGAAAATGAATCCACAACATACCCAAGCTTATGGGACACATTGAAAGCAGTGTTAAGAAGAAAAATCATAGCACTAGATGCCTATATAAAAACCAAGAGAAAACTCAGACAAGAGACATAACAATTCCGCTGAATCCTTTAGTACAATTAGAAGCAAAGTTAACTAGAAGAGGTAGTCAGCAGGAAATAATCAAACTTAGGGCTGAAATCAGTACAATAGAAAGAAGCAAAGAGAATACAAGAAAATCAATGAATCAAAATTTGGTTCTTTGAGAAAGTCAACAAGATAGACAAACCCTTATCCAAACTAACCAAAAGACAGAGAAAGAATACTCAAATTAACAAAATCAGAAATGAAAAGGGAGAGATAACGACAGACCCACAGGAAAATACAGAGAATTATGAGGCCATAGTTTCAAAATCTATACTTTACTAAAAATGGAAAACCTAAAAGAAATGGACAGCTTTTTGGACAAGTACCAATTACCAAAATTAAATCAAGAACATATAAAAGACCTAAACAGACCTATAACACCAAGGGAAATTGAAGCTGTTATTAAAAGTCTCCCAAATAAAAAAAAAAGCCCAGGACAACATGGTTTTATAGCAGAATTCTGCCAGACATTAAAAAAACTAATACCAATACTCAAGAAACTGTTCCATATAGTGGAACCTGAAGAAACACTACCGAATTCTTTTTATGAGGCCACAATTACCCTGATACCCAAACAACTCAAAGACGCAACAAAGAAAGAGAATTACAGACCAATCTCCCTCATAAAAATTGATGCAAAAATACTTAACAAAATACTGGCAAACAGATTACAACAACGTATAAAAAAAGTTATCCATCACAACTAAGTAGGCTTCATCACAGAAATGCAGGGATGGTTCAACATATGAAAAACTGTAAATGTCATCCATCATATAAACAAATTGAATGAAAAAAAAGCATATGATCATCTCCTTATATTCTGAAAAAGCCTTTGACAAATTAAAGCACTCCTTTATGATAAAAGTCTTGGAGAGATCAGGAATACAGGGAAAATTCCTAAGTATAATAAAGGCAATTTACAAGAAGCCAAAGGCCAACATCAAACTAAATGGAGAGAAACTCAAAATAATTCCGCTAAAATCAGCAACTAGACAAGGCTGTCCCCTCTCCCCTTATCAATTCAATATACTTCTTGAAGTTTTAGCCAAATCAATAAGAGAACAAAAGAAGATTCAGGTGATACAAACTGGAAAAGAAGTGAAACTATCTTCATTTGCAGGTGATATGATTATATACATAAGTGACACAAAATTCTACCAGGGAACTTCAATAGATGATAAATTCCTTCAGCAGTGTAGCAGGATACAAGATTATTTAAAAAAAAAATCAGGAGCTCTCCTATTCACTAAAGAAAAACACACTGAAAAAGAAATAAGGGAAGCATCACCTTTTAAAATAGCTGCAAATAGCATTAAATACCTTGGTTTAACTATAACCAAAGAAGTAACAGATCTGATTGACAAAAATTTTAAATCACTGAAGAAAAAAATCAAAGAGGATGCTAAAAAAAGGAAAGACTTCCCATGCACCTGGATAGGTCGGGTCAACATAGTAAAAATGAGAATCTTACCAAAAGCAGCCTACAGATTCAATGCAATTCTCATCAAAACACCAACACATTATTTTTACAGACTTTGAAAGAACAATGCTCAATTCTATTTGGAATAATAGGAAAGCCAGGTTTGCCAAAACAATTTTACTCAAAAAGAGAACCTCAGAAAGCAACACCATCCCTGACTTCAAGGTATACTATAGAGCTACAGTATTAAAAACAGCCTGGTACTGGCATAATAACAGAATTGTGGATCAATGGAATCAAGTTAAAGACCCAGACGTTAACCCCCCATAACCATGAATACCTGATTTTCGATGATGTGGTCAAAAATATTTACTGGAAAAAAGATAGTATCTCCAACAAATTGTGTTGGCATATCTGGATGGCAGTAAGAAGAAAAATGCAAATTGATCCGAGCCTATCACCCTGCACAAAACTCAAATCAAAGTAGATCAAAGACCTTAACATAAAACCAGTTAAGCTGAACTTGATAGAAAAGAAAGTGGGAAATACTCTCAAATACATTGGTACAGGTGCCCACTTCCTAAATATAACACCATTAGTACAGACACTAAGAACAACAATGAATAAGTGGGATCTCCTGAAACTGAGAAGGTTACATAAGGCAAAGGACAGATTCATTAAAACAAAGCAACATCAAACAGAATGGGAAAAGATTTTTACAAATCCTAGAAGTGACAGGGGACTGATCTCTAAAATTTATAGAGAACTCAAGAAACTAGAACCCCAAACCCTGAATAACCCAATCAAAAAATGGGCTTCAGAATGAAAAATGGAATTCTCAGCAGAAGAATTACAAAAGACTGAAAGGCACATGAAAAAATGCCCAACATTTTTAGGCATCAGATGAAGGCAAATCAAAACAACTTTGAGGTACCACCTTATACCTGTCAGAATGGCTAAGATCAAACACACAAGTGACAGCTTATATTGGATAGGTGGCAGAGCAAGCGTAACACTCCTCCGTTGTTGGTAGGAGTGTAAACTTGTTAAGCTACTGTGTAATACACTATGGCGGTTTCTCAGAAAATTGGGAATCACTCTCCCCAAGAATCCAGCAATACCACTATTGGGCATATACTCTAAAGAAGCACATTCATACCTCAAAAGCCTTAGCTTGACTGTGTTCATAGCAGCATTATTCATAATAGCACAACCTAGAAACAACCTAGATGCCACTCAACTGAGGAATGGATTAACAAACTGTGGTACTTTTACACAATGGAGTACTACTCAGCAATAAGAAGTCATGATATCCTAAAATTTGCAGGCAAATGAGTGGATTTAGAAAATATCCTTCTGAGCAATGTCTCACAAATCCAGAAGTATAAGCAGGGGATGTACTCACTCATTAGTGGACTTTAAGCAAAAATAATATGTTTTTTATTGAAAGATGATGGGTGAATAAAGTGATTTAAAACATGCGCGCGCGCGCACACACACACACACACACACACACACACACACACACACACACACACACCAAACTTCTGGTTTGACTGTAGAAGGATTGTTTAGTAGAAACTTGTGGTGGCCATAGTGCATCTGTGGGCTTTAGCTGTGACCTACTGTACTTTCTTTATCTGTAGGTGAACCTAACCTAGCTTGAGAAGCTTAAGATTTTATTTTTTATGTTTCAGGTATTTTAGAAAAAAAAAGGTTTTTTATTGTATGGGTTTGTTTTATCTATTTTGAATGCTTTGCTTTTTTATTTAATGTTTAATATTGATTTTCAAACAACAATAAAAAAGAAAATACTAACACCAAAAAAGTCATAAAACAATCTTCAAGAAATTTGGGACATCATGAAAGGAACAAATCTAAGAATAATAGCAATAAAAGAAAGCAGAAACCCAAAGAAGGAAAATACATATATACATTACCACCAAAAATAACAGAATTTAACAATCACTGGGCACTAATATACTTTAATATTGATTGACTCAAATCACCTATAAAAAGACACAGGGTAACAGAATGGATCTGAAAACAGAATCCATCCTTCTGTTACATAGAAGAGACAAACTTCAAATTCAAAGACAGATACTACCTCAGGGTAAAGGGTTTGTAAAAGACTTTTCAATCAGGTGAATAAACTAGCATAGCTATTCTAATATCTAACAAAATAGACTTGAATCTAAAATCAATAAAAAGAAATCAAGACAACATTACATATTTATCTTAGGAAAAATTTATCAAGGTGAACAGTCAATCCTGAACATTTATGCCCCCAATACAAGGGCACCTACAGATAAAAAAATTAATAAAAGCTAAATCTCACATCAAGCCCTACCTATTAACAGTGGGAGACTTTAACACTCCACTCTCTACCAGACATAAACTTAACAGAGAAAAAAAGGAATCTAACAAATACTATGACTCAAAAAGGCTTAACTGTTATAAACAGAACACACACACACACACAAAATTTTTGTCTAAGCACCCCATAGAAACTTCTCTAAAATTGACCATATGCTCAGTCATAAAGCAAGTATGCATAGATATTAAACATGGGAATAACCCCTTTTATCCTATCAGACCACCATGAACTAAAGTTAGACTTCAACAATAACACAAATCACAGGAAGACTACAATCTCATGGAAACTGAACATCTCTCAATTAAACCACCTCTAGATCAAGGAAGTTTAAAGAAAGAAATTAAAGACTTCCTAGAATTTAATGAAAATGAATCCACAACATACCTAAACTTATAGGACACAAGGAAGCAGAGCTAAGAGGAAAGGTCATAGTGCTAAGTACCTATATTTAAAAAAAACAAAAGAAAGAAGAACTTGGAGAAATTTTGAACGAGAGACTTAACAGCACAGGTGAAAGCTCTAGAACAAAAAGAAGGAAACTCATTCAGAAAGAGTAGGTGGTAGAAAATAATCAAACTCAGGGCTTCAATCAATAAAATTGAAACAAAGAGAATAATACAAAGAGTTAATGAAACAAGGAGTTGCTTCTTTGAGAAAATCAACAAGATAGGCTAGTACTTATCCAAATTAACCCAAAGGCAGAAACAGAACAGGAGAGGCTGGGGAAGGTCTTTGAGAAGGGGCAGATTTGGTCTTCCTTATACTCAAACTGATGATCACCATAATTGTCATTATATAATCTTCATCTAGCAACTGTTGAAAGCAGATGAAGAAATCCTTAGCTAGATCTTGCCTATTTTGAGTCACTAGCTAATGCTATATCTCAGCCAAGCATGAAAATTACTATTTAACACTGTCTGGCCTTGAACTCATGGCAATCTTTCTACCTCTGACTCAGAAATCCAGGTAATTACATGAGTAATCAGTCAAGACCAGATCTGAATGACAACTTCTAAAATATTTTATGTAAACTTAGCCTTGTTTTTATATTATTTCATGTTATTAGTAGTGTTTAATTTCTATTAACTACATAAAACAAATTGATGTTTTATATTAAAAAATATTTTAAACTGTGCAGAAAGTAACTTATTAATTAACCACCTGAATTCTAATCTCTTATTATTAGGATTCATCAAATGTCACAAAAGCTCATGAGCACAAGCTTATTTTTACTAGGAATGCATGTAAATAAGGTGTCAAAGATTAACATCTTAATGAAAATAAGTATCTAATATAATTAATATTTTAAATTTTTAAAGTTGTGTTTTATGTGTAGCAATGAAGGTCACATGTCAAATTCAATATTAGAATGATTTAATGTATATAGAAATAGAAGAAAAAAGGGAGAAAAATGGAACTTTAAAGTAAAAAAAAAAAACCTAACAATTTTTATCTTTGTAAGATAAAAGTCATCTGTAAAACTTTACAGAAAAGTTAAAAAATTATGGAAACTGTATACATTTTATATTTAATTAAATGTGCTGAATTTATATTGATGTAATTAAAATTAAATATAATATATAATGAACATCTTAGTCATGAATTTGTATGTCCTTATGAGTAATTACTTCTATGGTCTCCAAAGTAACATAAGCAGTTGCTACAGCAATTGTGTGTCAACAGACTAGATAGTAAGACATTATGTCTGAAATTGCCATATATATTGATCACAAGACATAGAAAAGTCAAGCTGGAACCTAGATGGAGGATTCCTTTCTTCTTAATAGCATTCGTGCTGTCTAAGGTATTCTGCAGGTAGCTGGGGAATGATTATCATCAACGTTCTTATTCAGCTATAAGCCCTTGGTGCAACAATACTTTGTCCAGCAGGAGGTGCCTGCTGATGCAAAAGTCTGTTATAGGATGGCCAACAACTTTATGATTAGATGTGATGCCAGCTCCACTGGTGGAAGTCAACATCTATGGCTCAAAAGATCAGAGGCTCTATTGGGAAATGTATTGCTGCTGTTTTGCTGACTAGGCATGATTTGCACATAAAATTACTGTATTGACCTTTATATTAGTGCTGTTGTGTGCTATGATTAGAGAAACTTCCTTTTGTGGCTGTCAGTGGTGACTTCAGAGATATGTAACTGATCAAAGCACTGAGAATAAATTATGGTTGAATGCTCATCTATATTTCTACCTCAGGGCTCACAGGATACCACAGAATCATGGGCAGAATGTAAGAATCAGAAGAATGATGAGGAGTGGTGTGACATGATAATTTCTGAGCATTACATGGTTTGTTTCTCTCCTGTATTTATAGCAACTGTTATTCCACAAGATGGGCTGTCAGTATCTTGTCATGAAACAGGGAAGAAGCCACAGAGCTTTACATGCAGGAGTCATAAAGATTTATATGCAATGGCTGTTAGTTGGTGAGAAAGAGACATTTTCTTTAATATTTTAGTCATAGTGTTCCTCGGCAAACACACAAAATTGGGTTCTCTCTCCCTCTCTATCCTATGCACATAAACACACACACACACACACACACACACACACACACACAGATGTGCTGAAAAAAATATTAGTTGGTAAGTTGAAGCATATTAGTGGGAATGGGACAGAGGTAAGAGAATGCAATGAGGTGGTAAATATAATGTAGATATATTAGAGATATATATGAAAAGATAATGAAACACACTGTTGTGTAAAATTAATATATTCTATTAAAAATAAAAAGTAAACTAATCTAAATAGAAAATATTAGATAATTGTCTTAGGGTTTCAGTTGCTAGAAAGAAACATCATGACCGTAGCGACTCCTACAAAGGAAAACATTTCATTGGGGTGACTTACAGTTTCAAAGGTTCAGTTTATTATCATCATGCCAGAATATGGCAGCATGGCGGCAGACATGGTGCTGGAGAAGAAGCTGAGAGTTCTGCATTTTGATCCACAGGCAGCAAATGGGGACTGTGTATAGCTTGAGCAAAGGAGACCTCAAAATCCAATCCCACAGTGACACATGCTCTCCTACAAGGGAATACCTGCTCCAACAAGGCTCCACCTGCTGATAGTTCATTGCCCATGGGTTTATGGGGGCCAATTACATTTAAACAACCACAGATACTAAGGGAAACATTAAGTAAAATAAATTGTCCACAAAGAACAGTGATACATTGATGCTGTGCTGACCCTGCTCAAGAGAGCAGACTGTAATGTGTCTTTCCTCAGTTCTATTATCCATATTGAGATTCAATTAGATGTGACCAAATAAAACATAATGCATTAGTGGAAAAAAATCATAACTAAAAGACAATGAGTTAAGTAATAAATATTTTATGCATTTTGTATTGTTTGAAGAAATTTACTTAAATTACTTTTGAGATATAAACTAATGTTTATATAATAAATTGATATCTTTTAAAATTTGTTTTTCACAGCTGGGCATAGTGGTGCATGCTTTAAAAAACAGCACTTAGGAAGCAGAGGCAGGCAAATCTCTCTAAGTTCTGGGTCAGCCTGATCTACAAAAAGAGTTCTAGGAGAGCCAGGGCAGTCTAGAAAAAGCAAACAAAAAAAATAGATTTTATTATTTTACAACTATATTTGCCTTAGTTTTATACCCTTCTAGCCCTCTTTCAACTCTTCTTATCAATCTCACTTCCTCTTTAGTTCATTTCTTCAATTATCATTTTTATATGCACATGTATATATAAATACAGCCTGCTGGGTTCATTTAGTGTTACTCACAGGCATATGTACTTATACTTGACTTCTTAGGACTATATAAGTCACCCAGTGGTCTAATATCTTTAAAAGATTAATTATTCCTCTCTCTGCAGCCACTGACTGACTGTAGCTCTTCATCAAGACATAGGGCCTTGTGAAACTTCCCCAGTAATTGTTTGCATATCATCTTGTGTTGTCATTATGCAAGTGTTGTTTAATTGATCATATTTTTGTTTTTTAATGCAGGCAGCTTCCATGCTTCCATGTAAAGTTTAGAAGATACTATTTTGCAACAAATGACCCTTCTTCCACTATGTCTCCTGAGACTTAGGTATAGGATTGTGTTGCAGTGGTATCAAATGGTATTAGAAACACCACAGTTAGCACAACTCTGAATTTTGACCAGTAGTAGCTTGTTGTGATTGTCTCCATATACTTCAAAAAGAAGCTTCTTTGGTGAGGGGACAGAATTACATTGTGTAATGCAATTAGATATTGTAATGGTTTAAGAAATTCTTGTATACTAATTGAAGTGCCATGATCTCATCAGCCTAGGTAGTGAACTGGGTTTTCATTACTGGAAATGAATTGCCTTCCCAAGTCAAATCAGGCAGCTATAAAATAATACAACTATTGAATCTTCCAGACTTTTTGTCATGCTACTAAATGTTGTGGTTCATAGGCTTTATAGATGATGCATATACCTGGAAGTTTTTCTTTATCCTTTTTTCTTTTTCCTTTTTCTCTCAGGCCTATATATTTTTTAGACACACTGTAAACTTTTTAGACTTTTGTGGATTTTTTGTCTAAATCTGTCTTTATTGTTTATCTTTTTGTTCTGTCCCTACTATTAATCTGCTACAGTGTAGCAAGATTAAAGGTTGTGCTATGGAGGTTGGCTCTACCCACCTTCAGACCTTAGCTTCATGAACCACATTTAAAACCCCAATTCTGGCGAATTTTAGGATTCACACTGCCACCAAGTAGAGCTTCTAATAAAACTCACTTAAGTGTTCTGCAGCAGGGACTCTTTATTTTATTAATTTTTTATTATAAAGTCATGTTTTTTATCTGTGTATATTCATGTTCAAGCGCCCTTCCCCCTCCCACACTCTCCAGTTTCTCTTCTCCACATCTCTTTATATCCTCCCCAGCAAGGGCAGGAGGTTCCAAGGTCCCAATATGGCTTAGTTCAGCATCCACTCCTGACAGATCCACTTTCCTCACCCCAACATCAAGACTGGGTCAGGAGTTCCTCTGGTGGGAGTGGGATCCAAAGTGCCAGTCCAAGGTGTTTCAGATCCCAGGCTGTTCATTGTTTGTGGTTTGCAGCTTGGACGTGCTTTGCTTTTTGCTTTTTTGTTTAGAGTCCACTAATGAGTGAATACATCTTCTGTTTATCTTTCTGGGTTTGTGAGACCTCGCTCAGGAGGATATTCTCCAAATCCATCCATTTTCCTGCAAATTTTAGGATATTACTTTTTCTTACTGCTGAGTAGTACTCCATTGTGTAGATGTAACACAGCTTGTCAATCCATTCTTCAGTTGAGGGGAATCTAGGTTGTTTCCAGGTTCTTGCTATTACAAATAATGCTACTATGAATATAGTTGAGCTAATGCCCTGGGAGTATGAATATGTGTCTTTCAGGTATATTCCTAAGAAAGGTATTGCTGGATCCTTGGGGAGATTGATTCACAGTTTTCAGAGAAACCTCCATAATGCATTCCAGAGTGGCTGAACAAGCTTACACTCCCACCAACAATGGAGGAGTGTTCTCCTTGCTCAGCAATCTCTCCAGCATCTGTGTCATCTTAGCCAATCTGATAGGTATAAGGTGGAATCTCAAAGTTGTTTTGATTTACATTTCTCTGATTGCTAAAGATGTTGAGCACATTGCAGGTGCCTTTCAGCCATTCATAATTCTTCTGCTGAGAATTCTCTTTTTAGTTCTGAAAACCATGTTTTGATTGAGTTATTCAAGGTTTGGGGCTCTAGTTTCTTGAGTTCTCCAAATATTTTACACATCAGTCCTCCATCACTTGTAGGGTTGGTGAAAAAATTTTCCCATTCTGTAGGCTGTCATTTTATCCTATTAATTGTGTCCTTTGCTTTACAGAAGCTTCTCAGGTTCAGGAAGTCCTACTTATTGATTTTTGTTCTTAGTGTCTGTGCTACTAGTGTTATATTTAAGAAGTGGTTACCTGTGCCAATTCGTTGGAGGGTTTTTCCCACTTGCTTTTCTATCAAGTTAAGTGTGCCTGGGTTTATGTTGAGGTCTTTGATCCATTTGGATTTGAGTTTTGTGCAAGGTGACAGGCTTGGATATATTTGCATTTTTCTCCACACTACCAACCAGTTATACCAACACCACTTGTTAAAGATACTATCTTTTTTCCATTAAATATTTTCGACCTCTTTGTCAAAGATCAGGTTTTCGTAGGGTTTTGGGTTAATGCCCAGATTCCCAGTTCAATTCCATTGATCCACAAGTCTGTTTTTATGCCAGTATCAGGCTGTTTCTATTACTGTAGCTCTATAGTATAACTTGAAGTAGGGGATGGTGATGCCTCCTTAGGTTCTTTGGTTGAGCAAAATTGTCTTGGCAATCCTAGTGTTCCTGTTATTCCAAATTAATTTGAGTATTGTTAGTTCAAGGTCCATAAAATATTGTGTTGGGATTTTGATAGGAAGTGCATTGAATCTGTAGATTGGTTTTGGTAGAATTGCCATTTTTACTATGTTGATCTTACCTATTCAGGAACAAGAGTGATCTTTCCCTTTTCTGATATACTCTTCAATTTCTTTCTTCAGTGATTTAAAATTTTTGTCAAATACATCTGTTACTTCTTTGGTTATAGTTAAACCAAAGTATTTAATGCTATGTGCAGCTATTATGAAGGGTAATGTTTCCCTTATTTCTTTTTCAGCTCTTCTATCTTTAGTGTATAGAAGGGCTACTGATTTCTTTGAGTTAATCTTGTATCCTGCTACATTGCTGAAAGTGTTTATCAGCTGTAGACATTCCCTGGTAGAATTTTGTGGGTCATTTATGTATACAATCATATCATCTGCAAATAGAGCTAGTTTCACTTTTTCTTTTCCAATTTGTATCCCCTTAATCTCCTCTTGTTCTCTTATTGCTGTAGCTAAAACTTCAAGAACTATATTGAATAGACAATGGGAGAGAGGACATCTTTGTCTAGTTCCTGCTTTTATTGGGATTGCTTTGAGTTTTTCTCCATTAAGTTTGATGTTGGTGGTCAGCATTTTGTAAATTGCCTTTGTTATATTGAAATATTTTCCCTGTATTCCTATGTCTCCAGGACTTTTATCATAAATGAGTGTTGGATTTTGTCAAAACCTTTTTCAGTGTCTATGGATATGATCATGTGTTTTATTTCCTTCAGTTTATTTATATAATGGATAACATTTACTGTTTTTCATATGCTGAACTTTCCCTGCATATATGGAATGAAGCCTACTTGGTCATGGTGGATGATATTTCTTATATATTATTGTATATAGTTTGCCAAAATTTTGTTGAGAATTTTAGCATCTATATTCATGAGGGAAATTGGTTTGTAATTCTCCTTCTTTGTTTCATCTTTGAGTAGCTTGGGTATTAGGCCAATTGTAGCCTCATAAAAGGAATTTGGCAATATTCCTTTAGTTTCTACTGTGTGAAACAGTTTGAGGAGAAATGGTAGTAATTCTTCTTTTGAACATCTGGTAGAATTCTGCACTCAAACAGTCTTGACCTGGGCGTTTTTTTTGTTTTTTTGTTTTTTTTTTTACTTGGGAGGCTTTTAAATTTTCTTTAGGGTTATAGGTCTGTTTAGGTAATTAATCTGGTCTTCATTTAATTTTGGTAAATGGTACATGTTCTAAAAGCTGTCCATTTCTTCTAGGGTTTCCATTTGTATCTGCCTTATAGGTCACTTACCCCTTTTCTTTTGCAGCTCTTAACTTTTTTCTTTGTTCTGTATGTTTTATGTCTTGATTATTATGTGGTGAGTGGAATTTGGGGGATTTATATCTACTTGATATTCTGTAAGCTTCTTCTAACTTTATAGGAATTTTCTTCTTTAAGTTTCTTCCATGATTTTATTGAATATATTATGTGTGCCTTTTAGCTGGTATTCTTCTCCTTCTTCTATTCCTATTATTCTCAGGTTAGGTCTATTCATAGTGTCCCAGATTTCCTGAACCTTTTGTGTTATGGCTTTTTTTTTTTTGGTTTTAGTATTTTCTTTGACTGATGTATCTATCTCTGCTACTGAGTCTTCCACTCCAGAGATTCTCTCTTCCATCTCTTGGATTCTGTTGGTTATGCTTGTATCTGTAGTTCCAGCTCTTTTCCTCAAATTTTCTATTTCTGCCTTTGCCTCATTTTTTTGCCTTTTTTTATTGCTTCTATTTCAGTTTTTAGTTCCTGGAATGTTTCTTTCATTTTTTGGTTTGCTTATTCTTGGTGTTTTTTCAAGGATTTGTTCATCTCTTCCATTTTTTTGTTTGTTATTTCTTCTAATTCTCTAAGGAATTTTTTTATATTTTCATTGAAGGCTTCAATAATCTTCATAAAGTTGTTTTTGATGCTGTTTGCTCTTCATTGCTCTGTTCAGGTCTTGTAGTTGTAGATTCACCAGTTTCTTCTGATGTTGCCCTGTTGTTCTTTAAATTTTTATATGTATTTTTGCATTGGCATCTGCACTTGGCTTCAGTGATTCACGATCAGTCAGCTTCTAGTCAGTTGTGGCAAGAGGGCTTGTGTGTCTCCTGTCTCCTCTGAGCAAGGGGTCTGCTCAGTCTCTGACTCTGCTCTGGAGAGGGATCTGAATTTCAAAGCCTCCAGCCTTCTCTACTGATGCTGTTTGCCCTGGAGGTGGGGCTTAGCCATGCAAGGTCCCCTCTTTTAGGTGTGGCTGGAGGAGCCCCTTACAGCCGATCTCTAGCTCCTATCTGCTAGGGAGAGTCTGAGATCAGACCCTAGGGATTGACCCAGGACCTGGAGATGGACTCTCTGGATGTGTGGCCCAGGTGCAGTAATCTCAGGGCCTCTTAAAAGAGTCTCTTAAGTTTTGCTGCTAAAGATTAGTCAGGAGGCTTCTTTTAAAGGATCCATGCCTCTGTTCACCACAAGCAAACAGAGCTCTTTTGAGAAAATGCTGCTCCCAATCAGCATTTTATTAAACCAATATGAGCAACAAAACTTTACAGTGTACAAGGAAAGGGAAAGAGAAGGGAGAGAGCAGAGAAAAAAAGGAATCACTCCCACTTATTATTTCCCTTTAAAGGAAGGGTGAGCATGTAGACATGCCCAGGATAGTGCCCTGTGAGCATGTTCTCCGGGCGGGGCAGGGCTGCAACATGGCTAAGCTGGAGATGCATGGCCAAGCCCAGGGGGCAAACTGGAGCTACATTAACACTATGGACTGTATTTCTCTCCTGATAACTTGCATAGCACCTTAGATACTATTAGAGCTACTCCTTTTGTAGAAAGCTTCTAGATTGATTTCCGCATGATTCCTGAATGTTCTGGTGTCTTCAGCAATGGGGTCTTAGCTTTAAGTTCAGGGAGGCAACTATAAGAAATAACAATAACCTCCATTATTTAGGGAGTTTCTTTAACTTGTTTCACAAAACCTGAAAGGATGGCTTTGAATGTCTGGCACTGCAGTTTTCTTACATAGATTATGGCTCTAAAGAGAAGCATTATAACCCCAAGGGGAATAACTTTATTCTACAGGTAAATAAATAAATTTATACATACGTACAGATAGACAGACACACAGACAGATAGACATAGATAATGGCTATTCTTTGTCATCAGTTTTACTACATCTGTTAACTAAAACCCAAACATCTGGATACATGTGTGAGAGACTTTCCTTGATTAAATTTTAATTGATTTTTCTTGATTATTTTTATTGAATCATTTGAGGTGACAAGACCACCCTAACTCTGGGCCACATTTTCTGGTGGCATTCTATAGAAAAATATGCTTGGGAAAAGTGCTTGCTCTGGCCTGCTTGCCCTCACTCTTACTGGCAAGTTCATTCCTTAATTAATATTAGAGCCTACTTCTTTGGTATTTTTGACATACCCTAAAGGCCAGATGAGACACTCAGTCTCATAGTCTGAACAACTACTGAATTCTTGGACTTTCTGTTTACAGTAGGTAGGCAGTTATCATTGAATTAGCTGGACCACTGTAAGTCACTCTAATAAATGCCATGCATGCACGCACACGCACACGCACACGCGCGCACACACACACACACACACACACACACACACACTCATATATATTTCTGTAGAAGCTACACACCAGCCTGAAAACTCTGGAAGATAGCTAAGCTGGCTGGGTGAAGATTGACTGCTGTTTCCTCTCTCTGTTATTCCAGCTTTTCCCCAGTATCTGGCTCTAAGTTTTCATTAAATACTAACTAGAATTCATGTTTCACTTGTAGCCCAACTTTTGGAACACAAGTTCCCAAAAAAGCCACTTGCCAGCCAGTGCAACACATGGCTAGGGGAGTAATTACTGCCTGGCTAGGCTTTCTGTTTTAAGTTAGCCTCCAGTCTTAGGTAGACTGGTCACACATGTTTTTTCTCCAGACTGTGGCCTCCTTCTCCTGGTGAGCTGTGCGTTTTTTCTCTTTTTGTAACCCCTCTTTGGACTGCTATAAAACTAAATAGCTGCCTCACTTCACAGTCATTTGAGTCATCACTGACATAAAGTTTGGTGAGTAAATTGAATTTTCTTAAAAAGGGGAATTTGTTTAAGGCAATGGAAGGTGTTTTGTCTTTCATTGATATTACTAGTAAAAGAAAAGATAAATAAAGTAAATAGGATTATTATCATAATGTTTATCATATTGTTTATTATGAATATTATTGGTTTAACTATTTTTGATTTATTATTTAAAAAAATCAGTTAATGTGAATGCTAAGAAGAAAGTCTTAGAAAAGCCAGTTAAGAGGGAATACAAAGATATTCAAACCCAAACAAAGGAATATAAAACAAACAAAATAAAACCAAAGACATAAATGCATGAAAAGTATCTGTAGGGAGGGTGATAAGAATGGAAGGGAGATAGAAAAGGTGGCAGGTGAAAAAAATCAGAATGCTTTTTAAATATGCAGGAAATAAATGACATAGGCAATTAAAATACTTCAAATCATAAATTCTTGTTTATATAATAGATTCTAGGTGCACAACAAACTAAAATTACTGTAGCTTTCTTAACGTCATTACTTTTTAAGTCAGTTTAAATTGATAAGTATTTACAAAGGAAAAATTATTCTTCTCCCATGGTGCCTCCCTGAATATACAAATCATGGTTAAGGGCAGGCCCCATGCCCAGCAGTAAATGGCCAATACAAAACAAACTCAATGGCATTTGGGGATTCTTGCTCTCATGGTACACGGTCAAGGCATTTTTTTTAACCTTACAGGTTATTTTGCATATATATTATGGTTTCCAGTTGTATGTGTTTATAGAATTTCTGTGTGAGAATGTGTATCTCTGTGTCTATATGATTCTTGTGCTTTTTCTTGGGCGATTTGTCTTCTGTTTCTCTGTTTTGTACTGTTTTTTTTATTTCATTTTATTTTATTATTTTTAGATACCTTTTTGTTTCTAAAAAGAGAGTAAAAAGGGTATGAACTTAGGTGGGAAGGCAGATGGAGAGGATCTGTAAGGAGTCAGAGGAGAAAAATCACAATCAGAATATTTTGTATAAAAATATATTTTCAATAAAAAAAATAATTAAAAACACATAACTGGCTTTACTAGGATTTCTTAAATGTACTCTTAGACCATTTCTGAGAGTTAGGTTGATGAATGCCAGACCTAGTAAATAATAGCATCATAAAAAGCAATACTACAAGGAAGCCAGATGATGCATGTTCTAAAAGCAGAATGAAGCAGAAAACTATAACTGATACAGATTGATGACAGTGAAGTAAATTACAGCTGTGAATTTATGAAAACAGGTGGATGAAGTTTTGCTTGGAATAAATTTTAACTTTTTTGGATTTAAATTTGTACAGCTATTTTTTATATATCTCATATTAGGCTGGGAAAAAATAAAAACTAACTTAAATAGTAATTTAGAGCTTTAAAAGATAGAATTTTCTAACTATAACTTTTTTTGTTTCAAACATGTTGATTATTTTATTATATTTCCTATATTGAAATTCTATTTTGGAAAAATGCAGACGGAAGTTTTCTTCTAACTTCAATCCCTAATGCCTTCCAAACAGATGTTCTGCCTAATTTTTCTCCCCTCACTTGTTTTTAGGTCTTCAAAAGGACAAAGTCCATAAGGAGAGCTGCAATTTATTTCTATGTTTTCCCATTCTTGTTACATAATTTCACACATTTTTTTCAGAAAATAAAACTCAAATATCTCTTAGAATTGTTGGAATCTTCTTTTTAAGTTGCAACACTGAATCTTTTTCTAAACCACTAATATTGCCTCTGAATTTGTCTACCAGCATCTAGCATTGCCCCCATTGCATTAATACTATTTAATCCTATACTTTTTTCAAACACAAATTATCTTGCCCCATAATGCAAATGCTTAGTTCTTTGTGTTCAACAGTAAAATATTTTTTCAACACATTTATGCTAATTTTCTGTTTTTACTTTTATCCCCATCAAAGTGTTTTTTTCTGTCTCAAAATTTAGCTATTTTGCCACCTCCTTCTATGCCAGGTATAATATTTTTTTCATCCACAGAAAAGGTAGAGAGCTCCAAATGTCAAGGGTAGATCCTGAAGGGACTGAGCAAATATAAAGCTAGCCCAGGAATAAAAGTGGCTCAAATTAGCTACTTTAAGTAGAGAAGAAAGTAATACTAATATCATTAATTATTTTAATATTAATTAATTGCATATGATTAATTATTTATAATAATTATAAATAATTATTGTAAGTAATTATAACATTATAAATAATTATAAATAAATAATTATTTATGATTAATTATAAAGTAATTAATATAATGACTATTATATTAATAATAGTAATATAATAGTAGTGGTAAAGTGTAGTAATAATAAATAGTAAGAGGATTGAGAGAGACTTACTTAAACACTGTTTCTCTAAAATCAAAGCTAACCAAAGCCAATCAAGATAGGTATTTTTAAAATCCAGATGGTTTTGTAATATGTAATTGTAAATTCAGTCTATGATCTTGCAGACTAAAAATTAGAAGTAGTAATGGGTACAGAGAGACATCTCAGAGGTTTAAGGTACTAACCACTAAACCCAGCTACTTGAGCCTGATACCTCACTTCTGAAGTTATTCTTTGACCTACACACACACATGCTCCTCTCCAACCACACAAAATAAATACATGTACTTAAAAACAAACAAATAAAAACCCAGCAAAGGTGAGCAAGATGGCTTAATTTTTAAGTAATTATGCTGTTTTAGCAGAAAACCTGAGATCAGTGCCTAGAACCCAAGTTGGAGAAAGTCATAATTGACTATAAAAGTAAACACTATTGAAGGTGAAAAAATACCTCTCAAAACTGGCACCAAGAATGTATATGCAATATTAAGTAAAAAGGTAGAAAATTAATATCTGCTTTACTCATGAACACAACCTGCAGATTGAAATGTGCAACTACTGAAAAGCAGCCTTTAACAGGAGTCCTGGGCCATGTCCAAGTACTTTTGTAATCACTCTTCTTGGACAGGACCTCTGGAATTGTGCAGGCCTTGTAATACAGAAGCTGTGGTTGGTGATTATCTGCAAATTTTTCCTAATACAACCTTTATATATTATAACAAAGAAAGTTGATTCCTTCAATTTCCTGTTAATCTCTACAATGAAAATGTATACATTTTATTAGTTTAATTATATTATTAATTTAAAATAAAGTTCAAACTTACAATGTCTGGCTTATTTTCACTTGATCATATTTTAAAATATATATTAGTAAATAATTAAGCCATTCTCCTCTCCAAACATGTGTTTTCTACCATGTTGTTTTATTCTATCAACATGTGATATATTAAAGAAATACACCTTTATATGTATGATAAATATTTCTAAACAGTAACTTTTTTGTTATTTTCCCTTATTTTGACATTATGAAAGTTTGTTACTTTTATATTTTGGTCATGTTAATTTTATCACATCAATGGAAAGAATGTTTTATTTTGGACTTAGTCATTTCATAAAATAATTTAAAATATTTGATTTCAAACATGCACATATTAAATGCATAACATAAGTATTTTTAAGCAAGCAACATGATTTATTTGTTGAATATGTTATGAAGTATAAATTTCCCTTTTTCTTTCTATTTCTATAGCATCAGAGTATAACTTTTCTAAAAGAATATTTGTTGGTCCATACGGAATTAACATTTTCCTCTCTACACTCCATCATCATTTTCTTATGCTTATATTCTGCATATTTTCTTTGAATAATTTTTATCACATTTCACTCCTACTTGGAAAACCAAGCAAGCCTGTTTTTTATTTGTGTACAAACCAATTACTTATCTATTCAAGAAAAATGTAATTTTAAAGGATTTAACCCTCAAGAATAAGATAGATCCTTTAATTTATTAAATCATTTTTAATAGGTACATTCATTTACTTCAAATGTCTTATCTGTATAGGTTATGAGCATATTTTGGGCTATATTCAGGAATATAGTATTTAGTTTCTTTTCATAGTATCTTATGCCATTTTGAGTGATAGGACTTAAATCTATGGCCATACTCGTGCTAAGTACATACTGTACAGCTAAGTTATGTCTCTGCTTCAACTATCAAGTTTATATTACTGATATCATGTGTAGGTTTGTTATTATAGAACTAGTTCTATTAATTATTTCTTTGACTTCATACTTTGTAGAAAAATTTATTGTAACTTTAGCATTGTCTTATATACTATAATGATAATCAACTTTTCTTCTTTGCTTATATTACTCTTATTTTATTCTGTTTTCAGAATAGTATTTTTAATATTTATTTATCTATAGCATTGAGAGAATCACCAAACTGAGACTAATCTGCTCAGATCTCATTGGGGCCATGGGTGCCTTGAGAATTTTTAATTCTCTACTCCCTGTGGCTTTGCTTTCTCTGAAATCCTTCTTGTAAGACACAGAAATTTAGACAATTATTAGGCACCTGCCAATACTATTAAATTATTCTTTCTATGCTTTTTTTTCAGAGACAAATACACTTTATAAACCCTAAAACCTGACAATTCACCTACACTGGAAAATTCTGGCAGTCATTTTTTTTGTTGTTGTTCCTGACCTCTCAATGCACGTACCATCTTGAATTGCACTCTGGGTCTTTGTTTCTGAGTTTCTATTTTATACAGGAATTTGAGGAAGTATGCACATTGATTTCTCCCCTGTCCTTCTTGCCAGAAAACATTAAAGCAGTTCTGCTGTACAGTTCATGGAAAATTGCCTCTGTGACTGATAATTTTCAGAATTGTGTGGAATAATCTTGTGTCTGTTATTTCAAGTGTGTTGCTATAACTCTATTTGTTTTTGTTAGCCTTATTGAACTTGGAAAGCTTCTAAATTCTTCTTATAATAATATATTTTCTTTAAGGAAAAGGCTTAGGCTAAGGCAAAGTAGCTAAGTTCAGGAAACTATTCACCAGGTAGCAAATCAAAGGCTCTTTTCATAGGCTAGTTAAGGAAGAATCGAACAGATAATGATGGAGCTTCAGGAAGGTTCAAGAAGGTTAACTATGGGTAAATAGATGCCTTCATGGTGCAGATAGTAAGCACCAAATAGAATCCATATCATATAATATGCTAACATAAAACTAGTATTGATTTTGTACAAAATTCCTGTGAAATAGTTAATGAGATCACTAATTTTTAAATGACAGCCTTAGACCTTCAAAGGCTTAAAATAGTTATTTCATATTTATATTACTCCATAAATTAAATACTGGCTTAAACCCACATTCACTAATGGAAATGTGTTCTCTTCAATTAAATATTTTGATATTCTTTCTCTTTTTTGTTTTTTTCCCATAATTTTGAGATGGGTTTTTCTCGTTAGCTAAATCTTCTCTGACATACCCTTGTAATCCAAGTAATCTTCCTGCCTACCAAGTATTAGGATTACAGGTATGAACACCCTTACTCAGGTGGGCATTCAGCCTTTTTTTTTCTTGTGTGTGTGTTTGTGTGTGTTCACATGTGTGTAGGTGTATGTGTACACAAGTGTTAAGTATGGACGATTAGAAACTGATGGGGTCTTCTTTGACTTCTCTCTACCTTATTTAGAGAGCCAGATCCTCCAGGATGAGCCTAGAGCTTGCTGGAGGCAGCTTGTCAAGAGATTGTTCTCCTATAATCTCCTGCCTCTAGTTTTTCAGAGCCTGAATGACAAATAGGCCACCACTCCCACTCCCATTTGCAGGATGGTTGGGTATTCAGTCTTCAGATCTCATACTTCCTGCTTGTGCTGTAACTGTCTTAACCACCAGACAATCTTTCCAGCCCAACAGTTATTAAAAACAATAAGAATGAAAAACATATTGTTGGATATGATTGATCCTTTCTTTTTCCTTAATTCTCTATGAACCTAAAGTAAGGCAGGAGATACTAGGCAATTTCAAAACTCTGTAACTAAGGTCTGGTTTCCTAGCAACTAACACTGGCCCAAATTTTCCATCATTTCAAAATACTTCCAGCCAACAATTGCATTTGCTCTTCTTTTGCTTTCTTTTTCATTTATTTACCATCAGAAAGTTGCTTATTAAGCCAATTGTTACTTAGAATACAAATCAGCATGTTCAGATTAAAAGCCATATGTTGTGTGGTTATCTTTGAGATCTGTATGAATTTCCTCTGTGAACACCTTCTATGCAGTCCTAAGGGCTTCTGATAAAAATCAGTGACTATTTGTACGTATACAAAAGTGAATGAGTGGTCCTTAGGCTTTTCATGATGTAGAAATGCAACATTAGTAAACTTCCAGCAGAAACAAAAAAACAATAAAGCATAAACATTGTGACTTCTGGTAAATAAAGGATGAGTGAGGAATTGGTTGAGCAAAGTAATGGGCAGTAGAAAAATGCTAGAGCATACAGTGTTTGCAGAGATGCTAGTCTAAAAAACGTCTGCCCATCATTAACTATATTTAAGCAACTATGTATTTTCATTACTTGTGAGTTCTTTTGCTTTCCTTTCTTCAATGTATTTGTTCATTTTAAAGGTATCCTAATTATGTGTGTATGTATATTCCTATGTGGAAGAATGTGCATGTGCGAGAATGTGTCTTCAGAGTCCAGAATGGTGTGTTAAAATCCCTGCAGCTAGAGTTACAGGTAGTAATGAGCAGTCAGAATCGAGTGCTGGGAATTGAACTCAGTTCTTCTTGAAGAACATGAAACCATGTTCTTTTTGGCTGAGTCATCTCTCAGGCGCTTATTTTTCTTTTCTAACCAGCATACTCAATTTCATTAAGGCATTTTCATATGAATGGTTTCCATTGATCTTCCTACCTACTCTCCTCCCCGCTGCATGCCCTGACTTGTTCTCTTGCATCGCCTTCCACTTCTGTGTCACAGCGTTCTGTGATATTTTGCTCTGTGTTGTCCTGGGAACTTCTTTTTCCTCTCTCCCATGTTTCCCCTTACAATTCTTTTTTAGATAGTTAGGTATATAGATAGATCGATGGATATAGATGGATAGATAGATTACATATATATCATATATATGGATATATGATCCACATGTGAGAGAGCAATGTGTACTATATTTTCTTTCTAAAATCTGGATTATTTTACTAGATACAATCATTTTCAAATCAATTACATTTGTTATAATTCAATAAAATTATATTGAGTATATATACACATTTTCATCATATATTCTTTTGGTGATAGCTATGTAGGCTGGTTTCATTTTCTAGGTATTGTGGATAATGCAGCCATAAACATGGTGTGCAAGCATCTGTGGGAAAATGTAGAGTCTAGAGGGTAAATACTTAAGAACAGTATAGCTAGGTTACATTTTCTATTTTTAGCCTTATGATAAACCTCCATACTGATTTTGTCTCTAGAGTTCTTACATGTAAAATGATCACTCACTAGTATTTAGTTTCATCAGCATCTAAGTTATTTTCTAAGCTTGATTTGTACATATAGTCCCCTATAGTTCCTGACCTCAATAGAACTTTAGGAGTCACTATCTGCTTTTTTCTCTGCCTTGTTTCTAAGATACATTTATTACTTTTATTTTATGTGTATAAATGATTTGGCCATGTGTAAGTAAAAGCACTACATGTACAGTAGAGGCCAGAAGAGGATAGAGGAGCTGGAATTGTAGATGTCCAGAGTCACAATGCTGTGGTTTGAGTATGAAATGTCCCTTGTAGCTGGCAGCATTGTTTGGAAAAGCACTGGAAGCTTGAGGAGGTGGGAGCGCCTGTGGACAGTGGTTCTCAACCTGTGGTTCATGACCCCCTTGCAGTTTTAGAGCCAGGCTGAATTTATGTTCTCTGCTGTACAGATCCAATCTGATCTGCCACTTTATTCTTCCTGGCATTATGCCTTGCCTGCCTATTATTATGTCCTTTGGATGATGACTGACTTTTTCCTCTGAAATGTAAATTAAAATAATCCCTTTAATGCCCTAAAAATAAATAAATAGGATAGTGTATGATCTACTTTGCAGTTTAAAAAGTTTATTTTAGCCGTTATTGAGTCTGATGATATGGATGACTTGACAGTTTTTTGTTCGGAGGTGACTAGCAATAATGACACTAATAGCCCAGGTCAAAATTACAATGCCAGTGCTGGGGAAGAAAAATCTGCACAAAATCTTTAGCAAAGAAGACTGGAATATCAAACAATATTGATGAAGAAACAGGCTTTAAAGAGATCAAGGAGGGTTTATAGAATGGCTTGGAGGAAGGAAAGGGAAAATAAATTATATATATTATAATCTCAAAAAATAAAAGAATTTTTTTAAAAGGAATAGTAAATTATTAGGAAAGAGTGAAGAGTGGTAGAGATATAAATCAGCATTGATCACCAGTTTTCATCCTAGGAAGCTAGATTGGCAACAGCTGACACTTTTCAGCACATGAAATATTGAGCATTAAGTTAATTTGCTGTGTGGAGCCACTGAGGAGTATCAAATATTAGTTTACATCATTACTTTAAGGTTTTCTCAGAGATTTCAATTAGGCTGTTATTTATAGATAGTGAATTTGAGTGATTAGGATTGCAAATAAACATTTGGAATATAATTGGTTGCTGAATGCATAAGTTTAGATAAGACTATCTTGGAAGAACAGTAGGCAGAGATTTAAAAAGCTCATATATACCCTGAGAAATCAGGACTATTTGCAAGAAATGCACAGGGATGAAACTCACACAAAAGGTTGGGAGAATGCCCGGGGTTAAAAGGAAAATAGAATATGTCTTTTTACGAGAAGCTGTTTTTAAAAATAGTTTGAAGGAGAAAAGAGCAAATTCATCTTAATATCTTAATCTAAAGAAATGATTTGTTAAAGGCAAAAACATAAAGGAAAATTTTATTTTGTCTATGTGACAATGAGCTTTTAATCTAATAATAATGAAGAGTAATGAAGTTGCTGATCACACTGGATCTGTACAGGAGAGAACATATGTTCAGCCTGACTCAAAAACCTGAAGGGGGTCATGACCCACAGGTGTAGAAACTGAAGCCAGATCCAGGTGAGGGATGGTCATCAAGGTCATTGAAATATCCTAAATGACTTGCTATTATGGAACATCTCTGGGAAGGAAAAAAGAACAGCTATTTTGTAGTTAGAAAACATCGCTGGTTGGGTGGTTGGCACCAGAGGACATGGATGTGGCAAGTGAAAGTATGAAAATGTATCTGACTTTGGTGGCTGTTTTATTTGAGCTAGGTACAGTTGGTTCTGTGTGGCAGAAGTAGCTGTGAACCATTTTAGTACGGTTGTCTCCTTAAAAGGTAAGAATCGGGAGACATATGTACAACTATGAGATGGAATAACTGTCATTCCTTTGGGGGCTTGTCAATAACTACATCAGTCAGAAGTTTGGTTTGTTAATAATATGCTTTAGTGGCAATTGTAAGACATCTTTGAAGTAAACATTAAATACCATCCTTGAAAATGAAAATGTAGTTTACATCCAAAAGCAAATGGGAGGGGTTTTTTGTTCTTTTCTTGTCGGTTTTTTCTTTTTCTTTTTTTTCCCCCCCTCAGGTTCCTGATTGCTTTTATTCATAAGAGAGTTAGTAATATTGAAATACAAAAGAAATGTTTGGCTAATACACAGGACATATCTCTCTTCTACAGAAGTTGCATCTGCAAATCAGGCTGGAGTCTATTGCCATGGTAATATGCAGGACTGCCTAGGAGGTTACCTGAGCTCATACCTGGTAAAACAAAGATCATTAATCTTCAGGTCTACAGATGAGGTTCCCTTGAAGAGCTGTAAATACACCTACTGTGTTAGTCTTTCCTAAGATATTTTGAAAGACCACCTTTCCACAGTGTTCTAGCAGATCAAACAGCCAGAGATTATGAAGTCAGGTGTGGAATTCATCCTCCTGCTACTCATGAACATCCCACTAGAAAGCTCTGCTGTCTCTCTTCTTTAAAAAAAATAAAAAGGTCTTTCTTTTTATGTATTCAACTGCTCCATATCTTTCCCTGTTTCCTATCTCTTTTAGTCTGCCTTCAGTTTCACCCCACTCCATCCCTCGATTTCCTCCCTTTGTTGCTCCTCTCACTCAACCATCTCCTTCTCTCATGATTTGTTTTTGTTTTTCAAAATAGGATGAGGTGGAGGCATGATGTATCTGAGGGAATGTCTAAAAAGAATGAGGACTCTATATTCTTAATGACGTGTATGTTACTATATATCAACCTCAAAAAAATAAAAATAAAACAACTCCATCTTTTGCAGTAGCCACTTACAGATGTTCACACTGGAATCCACCTGTTTCTCACCCCTGAAGAATGTATTTTCTCTATTTTTTTCAATATTTGGGGCAGTTCAGGACATTTTTTTTTCTGCTTAACTCTCCTTAAGCCTCTCTTTAGTATCCATTTTTAAATTCTTTTATCAAGGACGTGGCATTCTTATAGCAATCACTGGGAAAATAGCACATGTTTTATACTAGTTAAATTACTAGTTCACATGTTATAGATCCTAGAGGCTTCTAAGGGCCTGAGGACCAGCTTGGCCTCAGCCAGTTCAATCTGGTTACAACTGGCACTTTAAAGCATGTGCTCCTAGTACTCCCTTATAGCCAAGAGGGTCTGTTGAGTGAGTACTTCCTCATAAGCCAATCTAGTTTCTGCCTGTGGGCCTGGCAACTGAGGCAGAGTCCTGATCTGAGGTGATCTGGACCATTTGGAGATGACCATGTCACAACAGGAGATGCCAGCAAAGCACAGCCCTCGCCACTGGCTGGGAGGAATGTGTATAAGGCTTGCCCCTTCTTCAGAATAAGCTGAGCTTGATTGGTTTAACTTGCTTCTGGAGTATGAGCCTTTGTTCTCTGTACCTTCTCTCCCACTTCCCCAAGGGAAATTGGTAGGGCCCAAAAACCAACAATGCGTGACAATTTATCCAGTATATTGTGGCAGCATTTCATTATTTCTATTGAATCTGGAGAAAATCTGGATAAGGATATGACTACACAACAACCTTTACATTTTTATACTGTCAAGTATCTAGACATAATAAAGTCAAATAGACACTGAACAAAAAGTAGAATTCATGTTTCTTAGAAAGTGGTAATAAATTCCAATTAAATGTGGGTATGTCTAATATAACAAATTATTTTCAGTAAAAAACAATTATTTTCGTATTGCATAGCTAACTACTCCATAAAACATAAAACACTGATATCAACACCTTCTTGTAGAATATTATTGTAAGGTGTGTTACTTTTGTTTACGCTCAGCCTTTGTTTAATGATGCAAAGGTGTGTTAAATATGTTTGATTAAGTAACTAGCTGATAGGAAGTGGTAGGGAGGAGCCAGGTGGAGAAGGGTTCTTAAGGAGAGTCAAGAGGAAGGAGAAGAGGGCTTTTTTGGATAACAAGCAAGGAGTGGAGGTAAGGTACTTGCTATTCAGCCACTCTTAGGGGCAGAATTCCACCTCAACCTTTGAATCCTGAGTTCTTAAAAGTGAAAACATGTTTCCTTTTTCATGTTGTTGTTTTCTGATTTTCTGAGACTAGATATCATGCTGTCCAAATTGGCCTTGAAGTATACACATAGCTAAGGATGGTCTTAAACTCTTAAATCTCCTGTCCCTAACATAACAGGCTGTCTGCTTCTTTTTATGTTCTTTTAGTTTTATACTTTAATTGTTTTTACTGCCTTTCACTTAGGAAACCATTTTTTATTAACCAAGGCATAACTTCTTAATTTCCCAATTTATAAAAGCATGTATTTTCTTATGTTCATATAAAGAAACCTTAGTTAACGTTTTGATTTAAACCTAAGAAATTTTCCTGTTCATCCTTAAGACAGAATTACCAATTTTCTTTGCTTGAGTGAGAGCCATTATTATCCAAATGTCAGCAGAGATCTTCCCAGTTGAAGAAAGGAATATAATACAAGTGAGTAGGTTTGTAACCAGTGGTCCTACAATCACATCAGTTTTTTTTTTTTAACAACAAATTTTATTTTCTCTAATTGGAAAATAATAAGTAAAATCCACATTTTTAAACTTATTTTTTTATTTTTAAATAAAGTCTCATTTTATCCATGTATCCCCTTGTTCAAACTCCCTTCACCTTCCTAAACCCTCCCAGTCACTCCCTCTTCTCCCTTTCTCCTTATCTCCTCCCCAGAAAGGACAGAAAGTTCCAAGGTCCCAAAATGGCTTAGTTCAGCATCTACTCCAGCAGATTCGCTTTCCTCACCCTAATGTCAACATTGGGTCAGGTGTTTCCCTGGAGGGAATGGGTTCCAAGTTGCTTCAGATCCCAAACTGTTCAGTGATTGCGATTTGCAGCATTGGTATGCTTTGGTTTTTGTTTAAAATGCACAAATGAGTGAGTTCATCCCCTGCTTCTCTTTCTGGGATTAAGATATCTCACTCAGGAGGATAGTCTCCATATCCATCCATTTGCCTACACATTTTAGGATATCATTTTTTTTTTTTTTTCTGCTGAGTAGTGCTCCATTGTGTAGATGTACCACAGTTTGTTAATCCATTCCTCAGTTGAGGGGTATCTAAGTTGTTTCCAGGTTCTTGCTATTACAAATAATGCTGCTATGAACATAGATGAGCTAATGCTTTTGGGGTTTGAATGTGCATCTTTAGGGTATATTCCCAATAGTGATATTGCTGAATCCTTGGGGAGATTGATTTCCAGTTTTCTGAGAAATCGCAATAATGCATTCCAGATTGGCTGAACAAGCTTACACTTACAAGCAATGGAAGAATGTTCCCCTTGCTCCAGCATAGGCTGTCACCTGTGTTTTTAATCTTAGTATTCTGACAGGTATAAGGTGATATCTCAAAGTTGTTTTGATGTGCATTTCTCTGTTGGCTAAAGATGTTGAACACTTTTTCAAGTGTCTTTCAGCCATTTGTAATTCTTCTGCTGAGAATTCTCTTTTGAGTTCTGAACACTATTTTTTTAATTGAGTTATTTAGGGCTTTAGGCACTAGTTTCTTGAGTTCTCTATATAGTTTAGAGATCAGTCCTCTGTCACTTATAGGGTTGGTGAAAATCTTTTCCCATTCTGAAGGTTGTCATTTTGTCTTATTAACTGTGTCCTTGGCTTTACAGAAGCTTCTCAGTTTCAGGAGGTCCCACTTATAGATTGCTGTTCTTAGTGTCTGTGCCACAGGTGTTATATTTAGGAAGTGGTTGCCTGTGCCAATTCGTAGAAGTGTATTTCCCACTTTCTTTTCTATCAAGTTCAAAGTGGCTAGGTTTCTGTTGAGGTCTTTGATCCACTTGCATTTGAGTTTTGTGCAGGGTGATAGGTTTGGATCTCTTTGCATTTTTCTACACACTTCCATCCAGCTATGCCAACACCATTTGTTGAAGACACTGTCTTTTTTTCCATTGAATATTTGAGCCTCTTTTTCAAAGATCAAGTGTTCATAGGTTTTTGGGTTAATGCCCGGATCCTCAATTCTATTTCATTGATCCACAAGTCTGTTTTTATGCCAGTATTAAGCTATTTTTATTAGTGTAGCTCTATAGCATAACTTGAAGTCAGGGATGATGATGCCTCTGATGTTCTTTTGTTGAGCAAAATTATTTTGGCAATCCTGGCTTTTCTGTTATTCTAAATGAACTTGAGTATTGTTCTTTCAAGGTCTGTAAAAAATTTTGTTGGGATTTTGATGGGAATGCATTGAATCTGTAGATTGCTTTTGGTATAATTGTCATTTTTACTTTGTTAATCCTACCAACCCAGGAACATGGGAGATCTTTCCATTTTCTTATATCCTCTTCAGTTTCTTTCTTCAGTGTAAATCCACATTTTTAAAGAAAAAGAAATTAAAATATGAAAGTCAATTATTAGGACTGGCATCTAAAGGTGAAAAGACAAAATAACATATTTGACTGTATGATATTTTTGCATTTCTGTAACCAAAATACCTGAGAACAACTTAAAATAAGAAATTACTTATTATATGTATGTTTATACATGTTCATATGTGTCTGAAACTGTGTTTTTAATTATACGTGAATATGTGTGTATGTGTTTAGAGGACAGAATTTGACAGGATATTCTTCCTCAATTACTGTTTCCTTTATTTATTTATATGTTTGTTTGTTTTGAGACAGGGTCTCTCACTGAATCCGGAGTTTTTTTTAATCAACTAGACTGCTTGGTCTCTCTAGGCTTTGAAAACACTGGAGTTATAGAAGCAAACAGCTACCCTGGGCATTTCATGTGGGTGCTAGGGACTTGGGTCTTTAGGCATGCACAGGAGGCCCTTTACCAACAACACATGTCCCCAGCTCCAGATTTAGTTCATCATTGTTTGGTTTCATGATCTTGAATAGAGCATCATAGTGGTGGAAGTGTGTGGCAAAAAAGAACCATTTTCCTGAAGTACAACAACATACAAAGAATAAGACCTACATCCAAGATACTATACTGAGAAACATTACAGAAGATCATTGCCACCTTGCATGTAACACTAAAATTACAATTTCATGTTGAAATTTATGTGTTCATCACTTTCCATTCTGTTTTCATGACTCCTGGGATAAGTTTATTCATTTTATGTTATATGTAAAGTCACAAAACCCAGTGTTTACAAGACTTTAGTATTGTGATTAAATGAGCAGCACCATAAATCAGGAGTTGAAAATAAGTATTATTAACTATAGATGGTTTTCTTTCATTTATTCATGGTTTTGTCTGCCTAAAGTTAACTCTAGCAGATGTGTACACAAGGATGCTACTTCTGCTTTTGGAAATATTTACCTTATTTCTTCCAGTGACGGTATTTGATTTCTAAATATTTTTATAGATTATTTATCATATTTAGCTTTATGAGGTATAGTTAACAAAAGGAGTATGCCTCCAGGGGATACAAGATGTTTTGATATATGTCACTGAGAAATGACTAATACAATTAAACAAGCTAGCACAGACATCATCATCTCTTATGGTTTTGTTTTGGTAGTGAGGCTATTTAAGATCTCCAACAAATATTTAATTAGTACTACTTTATTATTAACTGTGATTTTCACATTCTCCCTTAGGTCTTTGGTGTTTACTCAAATTAAGACTGTAAGTCTTTATTTTTATCTAATGTTTCCCTATTTTTCTTACCTCCAACCATTTATAGCCATGGTATATACTCTGTTATCATGACCCTGACTTTATTGTATACCAGCGAAATTATATAGTATTTGTATGTGAAATTATGTAGTATTTGTCTGTTTCAGTTATTTTGATGTAGTATAATGTATATCAGTTTCACCTCTGTTCTAAATGGTAAGAATTCATTTTTTTTTCTTTTTAGGGCTGAATTGTGGGGGGGATGGGGGGGTTGGTGTATACTACATTTTGTTGTACATTTGGGTTGATTTCAGATCCAAAGTATTATAAGAAATATTAAATATTACTAGTATACATACATTCCTAAGAAGAAAAACAATCACCTTAACCAAACATTGCAATAAGTTAGTAAATTATCTAATAAAATTCTGAAGAAAATGTTTCATGTAAAAATAGTGTGTTCTAGGAAACAAATACTATAATTTAGGTTAAATGGTAATGTTTGGAAAGTAAAGAGTGATTAAATAGCAGGGCAATAAAAAAGTTATAGAAACTACTTGTTTACATTTCAAAGAGGAAGAAATATTGTTTTTTTTTAATTTTTACTTAAATTTCAGAGTATTTATAAAAGAATGGGAACAAATGTTTGTCTCCTGCAAGGAAAAAAAAGAGCAGTGTATAGTTTATATAATTATTTTTATACTTCTACATATAGATTCCAGTACAAATTGGTTTAACTGATAATTTATTTGTCCATTCAAATAGAAATCAGATTATTCTTTCCTTATGATGGACAAGAACTCCTTTACTGAGCCCTAGCTCAAGCAATAATGTGTTTCTTATATAAAGACTCTCACAGTAGTTTTTAGGATAATGTACACCAATGCATATATGAAGACACACCAGACTCATGAAAATTTATGTTTTTTTTCATGATTCTTGAGCAAAATATATTCACTGTGAAGATGGCTCAGAGGTTAAGAGCACTCACTTTTCTTTCAGTGGTCCTAAATTCAATTCCCAGCAACCAGTTGGTGACTCACAACCATCTGTCATGAGATCTGGTGCCCTCTTCTGGCACATAGGCATAGTGGAAGCAGAATGTTGTATACATAATAAATAAATCTTTAAAAAAAGTTGCAAAAAAAAGTTACATATCAAGATTAAAACCCTTTGTATTTTTCTGAAATGTGTCCCAAATCTAAATAATCACAAAGATAAAAATTAAGAACTACTTCCACAATTTCCCAGTTCAAAGAAGTAGAAGATGAAAATTGCCCATAATTTTGTATAAGAATCTGAGAAGGGATGTAGTTCTCTGGTAAAGCTCTTGTTCTGAACACTAAAATCCCCAGCACCTGATAAAAACAGCTACAAAATTAAACCAAACCAAACTAAAACAAAAAGGCTTATATCTATAAAAGAGCCCTTTTTCTGAAGAATTGATTATTTAAAAATAATTATTTGGGAATCACACATTAAGTAGCCAAATTACTCTCATTTCCCACCTTCCTGTGTCTGTATCCCTGCCCCATGGCCTCCCCATCCCAAAAGGAATAAGAAGTTTTTGTTGTTGTCCATATATTCACAAAAACATGGTCTGATTCCTAGTACCCACGCCCCTAAGGGAAGATGAATCTTTCTCAGCCTGCATCCTTACCAACATCATCAATTGAGCAAGAGTTGTACAAGCCAGCTCTCCCACATCCATAGCACTGCTGACATCACAGTTCTGTGGGCCAATAAGACCTGGGCAGCTTTCCCTGGAGAGGTAGAGAAAAGAGGCAGAGCAAAAGACCAAAGTTTTGGGAGTAACTTACATATGCAATAATATCATCTGCAAATAGCAAAAGTTTGATTTTTTTCTTTCCAATTTGTATCTCCTTGATCTCCTTTTGTTCTCTTATTGCTTTGACTAAAACTTTCAGAACTATATTTAATAGATATGGGGAGAGTGCACAGCCTTGTCTTGTTCCTGATTTTAATGGGATCACTTTGAGTTTGATGTTGTCTGTTGGCTTGCTGTATATTGCCTTTATTATGGTTAGGTATGTTCCTTGTATCCCCGATCTCTTTAAAACCTTAACCAACAAGGAGTGCTGGATTTTGTCAAAGTCCAACATCTAATGAGATGATCATGAGTTTTTTTTTTTTTTTTTAGGTTGTTTATATGATGGCTAACATTAACAGATTTTCATATGTTGAATCATCCCCACATCTCTGGGATGAAGCCTCCTTGATTATAATGGATGAATTTTTGATATGTTCTTGAGTTCAGTTTGCCGGTATGTTCTTGAGTGTCTTTGCATCAATATTCATAAGGAAATTTGGTCTCTAATTTTCTTTCTTTGTTGTGTCTTTGTGTGGTCAGTGTAACAGGGTGACTATAGCTTTATAAAAAATTTAGCAATGTTCCTTCTGTTTCAATTGTGTAGAACAATTTGAGAAGTATAAGTATTAGTTCTTCTTTGAAATTCTGGTAAAATCTGTGCTGAAACCATGGGGCTCTTGCCTTCTTTTGGTTAGGAAATTTTTATTAACTTCTGTTTCCTTAAGGGTTATAGTGTAGTTAAGTCATTTATCTAGTCTTGATTTAATTTTGCTAAGTTATATTCCTACATCTGATAAACTCCTTCAAAAATATGGCAGGACAAAAGAGAAAAATAAAAAAAAATCAATAACCCTCCTAAATACAATGATGAACCATCTGAAAATGAGCCATTGGGGGTCAGAGAGAAACAAGGTGCTAAGAAAATATTCAGGAATCTACACACATGACCCCAGCTAACCTCCAGGCAATATAGGAGAGGGTACCTGAACTGGCCTTTTCCTGTAGTCAAACTGATGATCACCTAGTTGTCATTATAGAACTTTAACTCAGCAACTGATGGAAGCAGATGAAGAGATCCACAGCTAAGCACTGAGTCCAGCTCCCAATCCAGCTAAAGAGAGGGTGTAGAGATTGTATGATCAAAGGAGTCAAGATCATCATGAGGAAACCCATAGAGACAGCTGACCCAAATTATTGGGAGCTTATTGACTCTAGACTGCCAGCTGGTGGAACCTTCATGGGACTGAACCAGGGCCTCAGAGTATGGATGACAGTTGTGTTGTGAGGACAGTTTGTGGGACCAAAACTTATTCCTAATACATTAACTGCTTTTTTGGAGCTTGTTCCCTATGTAGAGACACCTTACTTGGCCTTGATACTTGGGGGAGTGTATTGTTGCTGCCTTAACTTGAAATGCCAGTATTGACTCTCTCTGGAAGTTCTTATTCTCTCTGAGGAATAGAGAGGGGATGGGGAAGCTGGGGGTGATTGGGAAGATGGAGGGGGAACAGTGGTTAATATATTAAAAATGTTTCTTGAATAAAAAGCAATAAAAATAATTTTATAGAATTCTTCACAGAGATTGATGAAAATTAATATTCTGAAGCAGCCCTAATTGAGAGAAAGATCCACTGTGATGGAAATCCCGTGTCTTCTGCCATCAATTGGTATTCAATAACCACAGTCACTGAGCTTGACTCTAGAAATTATGACTACTACAACTGAAATTCTGAATATTTTATACTATTTAATTAAATTTGACAGTGGAGACAAGACAATTGTGAATTAAATATATTTGGGGAAAAACTGTTTGTTTACTTTAAAATGTATGGATAGTCTTCTTGTTATTACCTAATCAATACAGTATGAATATTGTTTTCATTGTATTATTATTATAGAAAATGTAGAAAATACTAAATTTATATAGAATGATGTGCATAAAGAAAATGGCCAAAATTATTTTTAAAACTTACATTGTTAAATTTAAAACAGTTGTACAGGAAATGAAACATTCATTTATTATTGGTGGGATGGCAAATAAAATTAAAACTAATCATACTCTTGGAAAACTATTCAACAGTTTTACTTCTTGATAGTAAAGCAAATTAGTTAAAAACATGTTTACACAAAAATTTGCATCCAAATGTTCTCCTGTAGGTGAATGTATAAGAATACACTGTGATCTAGGGAAAAATACAATATTATGTAACATTAAAACAGTTACCAAACTATAGGGAAAAACCTTAAATTGTACTATGAAGTAAAAGAGACCAATTCATAAAGGATGTAAATGCTAAGATTTCAAATACATGACATTTAAGATAATAGGAAAAGCCACAGAGATAGTACTAGAGTTTGGAGGAAAGGTATGAATAGACTAAGACAGGATTTCAAATTTGCAGTTCTATATAGTACCAAATGTATGAATATATGTACTTTTACAAATAAGCACATCTACAAGATATAAAACTTTGAATTACATTGCATATAACTCAAAGACTTTTGCATGATAATTGTGTGTCCATGTTAATTCACCAATATTAAGGATGGAAATGATCAATGGATCCCCCCTGCATCAGTGAGGATGGGGTCATTTGGAAATCTTTTCCATATTCTAGTGGTTGTAAATTTTAAACTGCCATAAAATAATGCCTACTTAGAAAAACATAATATACAACTGTGTGGCTTATTAATTTATCAGCAATTAAAGTTTTATAGTAAATGGTAAAATGATCTTGAACTTTGAGAAACTGGGATTTATAATCTGGAAATGATATTCAATAAAATAATAATTTGTGACAGACTATATTATAGAAAAAATGAGTTTTGATATATAATATACTCATGATCATGAAAGAAAAATGTCATGTTATTGTCTTCAAAATATCATTTATTTTTACTAAATCCCTTTGAAATTGTCTCTCTCTAAGAGATAAATATCTCAACTTAACACTTAAATGTATAGTGTTTATCTTAAAGCATAGTTTAATATTCAAATATTGCAGAGTCACAGAGTAACAATAGGAAATATTAGGGGAAATGCTTTTGTTTTATATTAAAATACGTAACACATATGCCACTAGAGAATGAGAAGTTTAAATATAATTTATTTACTTATAATCTGACTTTGACTTATACCTTCCATAATCCATAGACAATTGAGTTCCCTTCCATTGTGTTTTAGTTGCAAAATCTATACATATAAAATATTCAAAAATTTTACAATACTGTGAAATATAAGAGTCAATAACTTCTTAGGACTGAAAATGGATTTCTACTACCTAAATACTAGTGAAATGCTGTAACATAATGATGGAAAAAATGGCAGTAACTATTCATCAGAGCAGAAATGCTCATAAATTCAAACACAGTTGTTTCAGGAAAAACTACTTATTTAAACATAAAATATAATCTGATTGTGGGCAGTGACTGAAATTTGGTATCAAATGCCATGTAAGTCCAGGGCTTTGAGCTGCTCACACAGCCAGCTGGGTTTACAATTTGCCACCATGGACACAGGAGGGCAGCTGGAAAACAGCATCAGGATTGACTTCAAATCAAGAGCATCATGGGAAGAGAAATGTCAGCTGTCTCTCTCTCTTTTATCAGTTAAATATCTACTGCAAAATATAGAAATCATTTTCCTCTCTCTAAACCTGGTAAAGAAAAATTATGGTGACTTAATATCAGAGGTATCAGCTATATTTACTCTCCCCAATTTTCTGATTTTATGTTTCATTTTTCTAAAAATATACAGTTAAATTGAGTTTTGAAGGTATAGATACTATTCTAAGGAATAAGTAGGAATAGGATTGAATACAATAATACATTGACTACAAAGTGGAAATTTAGATTAAATGTATTTTTGGCCTGATTGCCACTAATGCCAGAGCTTGCAAGTAAATAGGAAGTGACATCACTTCTGTAAAGACAAGGGTTAAGATATTAATCTAAGTCACTGTTGTTGAGTTCAGTAAAACAGGCTGATTTCCAATTCTAGAAGCAGTGAGAGATGCCTGGAATCAGTCAGTTAATTCACTAAAGTCTCACAGTGCCATCTTGTGGCTACAAAACGTCGTCCATGTTCTAGAATTTTTAGTTTCTTGAAAATTTGTAGTTACTCTATACTGCTACATGAGATTATATTTAAAATAAATAATAAACACATAAAGCTAAAAATAAAAGCTATATTTTAATAATATAATACATATGATGAAAACAAGGTAGCTTTGGTTTATTTCTTTTCTTTAACCTAACACTCAGTCAAACTCAAAACTTACTACCTAAGGAGAAAAATACGTAATTAAAAAAAGAATATTTTGTTTCTGATAATATTTTATACGAAAGGATGCAGTATGCAATGTAAAGAGGCTAGTTGGCTTCTCTTGTCAATGTGATAAAACTGCCCCAATGCTGGTCTGTAGGTAAGCCTGTGAGGCATTTTCTTAATTAATGATTATTTTTGTAGTGCTCAGGTAACTGTGGTTGATGTTTCTTCCAGGCAGGAGGTTCTGGGCTATATAAAAATACAAGCTGCGTAAGCCAGTTTTTATAGGTTCTGAATGTTATCACAACAATAGAGACCTCACTTAGATAGCCCAAATCCACTTCAGCTCTACAACTCTGGTCTTAAACATAGGTACCACAGTCAGTGCATGTCAATTAGAAACCACTTGTGTAATTGTATCCTAAGTGAAACATGAACACATTAGAGTCATTGAAAATTCGCAAACTCAGAGTTTGCTTGTGACTTTATAGATTTCCCACCCTGGATTTAGAGGATGTCTGTACTTAGAAGCAATACTTAGACATTTAAAACACTTTTTTTTCTTTTAGGATGTGTTACATAAAACAGAAAAAATTTTAAAATATTCATCAAACTTTATATATTGAGGTAGTTTGGGGTCAATGAGGGTCATGAAGCTTTACTCGTATGCACGTAGACACAATCTTAGTCTTCTGATGATGGTCTACTTAAAATAATGTAAACTCTTCCAAAGGTCCGCAACTGAATAGAATGTCTCTTCGTCCTTTTAATTTTCCTGCAATGTTTTCGTATTTCACCCACTTGCTAATTTTCTTCCTTTTTATACTGTTTTTCTAACTTATATGTGTGTGATAGTATGTGCACATGCACCTCAGTGCATGCATGTTTGTGTCATATGTGTATACAAGAATATATGTGTTTTTAAGTAGGCTTATAAAATAATGTTGCCCTATGGCTTTCAAAATATTCTTAATATTATTTTTCTTTTGTCCTCCCTCTGTATCACCTTCGCTCCACAGGTTATTCTATATAATACACATATTACATATAATTTTTATCCAAAAGTTTTAGTCTGATAGAAAATGCTTCCCAGGTGACCTACATCACCTACTATGCTATGCTTGTTTAAAGTACATTTTCCTTTTTTTATTATCAGTATCATCATTTCTTTGCTATTGAAAGTATGCCAATGCACAACAGTAAAATATGAAGTTTGGTGTTTTATTATTATATTTACAAATACTATTAAATTATTATGCATTTATTGTTTTAAAAGCACTTATTTTATGAAATCTGCAAAGTTGGAGTAAATTGAAATTTGAGAGTAAACAAATGGAATGCAGACCATCAAAAATAAAATTTATAATATTTTCAAAATTTTAGGCAGATTAATATTAAATTTAGCATTTAACTAGTAGGATTAAATAATTGTAGACAGCTTGGAAATGCATACATTTTAATTTTTATACCTGAACAGACAATTATAAAACCATTTTTTTTTCCTGAGGAGATAAGTTTATTTCATGCTGTGGTCATTAATTTTAATTTCTCAAATTTTAAAACCTTTTTAAACTGTTCATTACAAATGAATTTGTATAATATAGACATGAAACTAAGTCTCAAATAGTTGCTACAGTCTTTATTATCATTAGCAGCTGCTTAATAAAGAGTATATCACAGAAGTGTACCATCAAATTGTCATAAATTAATAGCTGCCATATAAACTGAAAGGATCATATTTAAAGGTCATCACCACCTGAGTTCACAAACCTTATTGGAAAATTTAATATCCCAGTATCTAGAGCTGTGTAGATAAAAAACTCTGACAATAGTAAAGAATTATTGCCAAATGGAAAATCTCCAGCTATGAAAATATTTTTTTTTAGAAAAATCCTTCCTTCTAAAGAAAATGGATGCACCTCTTTCTAACTATTCATGAAAAAATACCAAACAATGATATTTAGAATAGCTTTAGCTAGTGTTTATGGAAACATATCATACCAAAAAAAGACTTTCTCTGGGTAACTTTATAAATTCATATTTTGCTCTACAATGTGTAGGCATGAGTATCTGTTTGAAACAATATTTTATGAGAAATAAATAAAAAGAAATAGATTTTCTTTTTCTCTATGTCTAATTTGTCTTATTTGTTTGTTTGTTTTTACTAAAGTTTGCCCCTTTTTTGGGTTTTTACTCTAGTTGTTAATTGACATCAGGTAGAGATGCCATGATATACTTAATCAAGTTATGCTGACCATCTTTCTCAGTTTAATTCTGGAAGATTGTTGGCTGTTGAAAAAATTAAAATTATTTTAAAGTAATTTCTTCTGTGAAAAGATTTCAGTAATAGACTATGAGTCTGATAAGGGCAGTTATGAGGGTGATATTTGTTGTTTCATTTTAAAAGTTTATAAAAGTTACCAACACTCTTCCACCTCCCTCCCATCTTCATAGGCACACCCCAGATTCCTCCCACCCCACTCCCCCATCCACTCCTCAGAGAGGGTACGGATTCCCAGGGGGAGTCAATACAGTCTGGCATTTCAAGTTAAAGCATGTCCAAGCACCTCACCCCAGTATCAAAGCTCCAAAAATCCAGTTCATACATTAGGGATTAAATTCTGGTCACACTGCCAGAGGCCCCACAAACTGCCCATGCCACACAAATGTCATCCACATTCTGAGGCCCTAGTTCAGTCCCATGAAGGTTCCTCCAGCTATCTGTCCAGAGTCAGTGAGCTCCCAATAGCTTGGGTCATCTATGGTTTACTCATCATCGTCTTTGATCATATAATCTCTCCTCGCTCCCTTCAGTTGGACTGGGAACTTGACCTAGTGCTTAGCTGTGGGTCTCTGCATCTGCTTCCATCAGCTGCTGAGTGAAGGTTCTATGATGACAATTAGGTGCTCATTCATTTGGTTACAAGAGAAGGCCAGTTGAGGTACCCTTTCCACTGTTGCTTGAAGTTTAGCTACAGTCATGTTTGTGGATTAGGCTCTCCCTATCAAGATCTCTATTTTGTTGTTCTCTCTCTGTCCCTCCCCCAACTCAACCATTACATTTCCTCGTGTTGTCTTCCTACCTCCCTTACTCCCCCATCATGTTCCCAATTTCCTCAGGAGATCTTATATATCTCCCCTTCCCAGAAGGATCCATGAATGTCCCTCTTATGACCGTCCTTGTTGTTACCTAGTTGCTCTGGGGCTGTGGATTGTAGCCTTGTTATCTTTGCTTCATATCTAATATCTACTCATGAGTAAGTACATGCCATATTTGGCTTCTGGGTCTGTGTTACCTCACTCGGGATGTTTTTTTTACTAGTTCCATCCATTTGCCTGCAATTTTTAGAGTCATTTTTTTTTCTTTTTACTTCTGAGTAATGCTGCATTGTGTAAATGTACCACTTTTTAATTCATGTTTTAATTGAGGGGCATCTAAGCCTTTTCCAGGTTCCGGCTATTATGAATAATGCTATTATAAACATAGGTGAGTGAATGTCCTTGTGGTATGAATGTACATCCTTTGGGTATATGGCCGAGAGTGATATTGCCGGATCATGAGATAGATTGAGTCTCAGTATTCTAAGAAGCTGCCATGTTTATTTCCAAAGTGGCTGAGCAAGTTTACATTCCCACCAGCAATGTACAAGGCTTCTGCTTACTGCACGTCCTATGAGGGTGAGCTTGTGAAAGATAGCATTATCAAAGTAAGCACATGACTTTCCCCACTTCTATGAGGAATGCAATGACACTTCTTGCAAGAGGTGGAACTTGTGTTGTTACATCAGATCCTTCTGCCAGAAAGTAGATTGGGTAGAACTGTGTTTTCTATTTTCTATGGTGCATTTTACTCACTTCCATTACCAAAGTCTTCCAGGAAAAAAAAAGTGGTAAAAAATATTTATTTTTAAAGTTTGTGTTTCATTTCCAAGGAATGGGTGGTTCTGTCAACACTTCTGAAGCCTACTTTATTTGGGAGATGCATTTTGTTGACTACTTGTACCTTATATAATATAATACTCATAATACATTTCAGATTTATTTATTCAGTAAATGCTAAGCCAATAATAGAAAAAAAAAGTTATGCTGAAAAAAATCACTGAAATTGTATGCTCTCAGTATTGTGAGCTTTTGTTCAACATTTTTTTTTAGGTTAGTTTGTGAGACAGAGTCCCCCTATGTAATCCAAGCGGGTTTGGTATTTTGTTTGTACTCCATGCTAGCTATGATCTTAGAATTCAGTTGCCTTCACCTCCAAAGCACCTGAATTATAGACAAGTGGCACCACAGTGAACAACTAAGTTCTTATGTGTAGCATTGTACTATATAGTTCACATTTTCTGTGTCAGCCAAATACAATTTGCTTTTATTTGTACCCCATTATAAGCGAACCTAATTGTTTAACACAGCAAAGGGGGGATTATTTTAGATTGTGCATATTGACTAGGCATAGGTTATCGCCTAATTCAAGTCAATGTTTTTCTATTAACCCACTACTTTAAGATGATTACATTCTAATAAGTGAATCAAAAATGAGTATGCTTGTTCAGCAAATGTAATTATACAGGCTATCCTGATTAATTCGGATAGATTAAAAGGACTTCTAGGGGTCTTTTGAAGAAGACACTAAGACTGTAATGAGGAGGGAAATAAAGGCACACTGTGAGAGTCTCCCTGTGCCTAGTGTGGGAGGTATCAGAGGACTACAAAATACATGTGGTTTCCAGATGCTGAAAAAGTAGTAGACCAGATTGCCTCTTCTCTCCTTAGAAAGAACTGAAACTTGGTACCATCTTGACTTTAGCCCAACAAAACTATTTGGCCCTCTACCACGGAGAAAACAATTTCATAACCATGATGATTATTTGTTACAACAACAATAGAAACCCAACACAGGTGTATTTTGTTTGTGTGTGGAGGGATCATCTGAGCATGTGAGTATGTAGAGTCAATACTGGGTGTTTTCATTAGGTGTTTCTCCATTTTTTGAAACAGGATCTCTCACTCTATTAGTCAGGGCTCTCTAGAGAAACAGAATTTATAAGATAAGTGTGCGTGTGTGTGTGTGTGTGTGTGTGTGTGTGTGTGTGTGTGTGTGTGTGTGTTAGAGTGAGTTACAGGTTATGGTTAGATTATTTCAATCATAGCTGTCTCAATGCAAAAATCCAAGAATGCAGTAGTAGTCTATCCACAAGGCTGGATGTGTCAGTTGGTGCTTAGTATACTTCAGAATCCAGTAGTAGGCTCCAATGACAATGGATGAATTCATTTGCCAGCAAGAGTAAGGGCAAGCAAGAAAAAAGCAAAGCATTCTTTCATGACCTTTAGCCATGAGGTATGACACAGCTTTAAGGTGAAATTTTTCCCCTAAAAATATTCAATTTAAAAAATTCCTCACAGGCATGTACTTGCTTTGTAGTTAATTCCAGATATAGTCAAGTTGAAAACAAAAGATACCCAGCACAGTGAGTATAGCCAGAGCTCACTGATTAGGTTTGACTGGCTGGCCAGCAAGCTGATGGATGGCACTCTCTTCCCCTTTCCCAAACTATGACTTACAGTCTCATATTATTGTGCCTGGAATTTTTATATGGTTTCTACAGATCAGAATTTATGTTCATCCTACCAGCTAATTATAAATCTTGACCCAGAGCCTTTCATATGTTGTTGCTATGAGCCATAGAATGGAGAGAGTCAGTCTAGCTTACTCAAGTCCTTCAGTCAGTAGCCACTTCTGATTAAAGTTGTTGTACAAAATAAAAGATTATCTGATAAATAGAGATTTCAGATGAAGAAACTTTGTGTAAATGTGACAATATGTGCCACTTTTGCTAAATATATTCATTATATTTAACTGAGTGTCCTACATTTTATTTTTAAACTATGGTAACCCTACTTCAAATTCATATATACAGGAACTTCAGGAATTACTTCTGCACAATAGAACCATTCTGTGCCAACCATGCTGAAACTCACTTCTTAATTATGCCCCCATGACATTTTGAGTCTAATTTTTCATGCACTGCCTGACAATCTCCATTATGTGAAGACTGCCTAATTTTGTCTCTCATCATAGTAGTATTTTCATGAATTCTAAGTAAGGGTCAGTAGGCTTTTGGTAAATGTGACAGTATAATAATAATATTAGACTAGTGTGCACTGCTCTTCTTGGGTTTAACACTATTTTACCTGTTTGCTGCCCAAATACCATGCTGCCTGTCTAAGCATTTGTTAAACCACGGAACTCAAGCTTCACCTTTGGCCTTAAGTGTGCTCTCTTGGCTTGTGTTAAGTCATCTCCTGTCTATAACAGTTGTTGATTCCACCTTGTGAAGCAAAGCCACTAATTTGGACAAATTATAATCTCCCCAAAGAAATTTTATCTGTCTGATAAGTTACATGTGTAAAACTTATGACTCAAAAATAACTTAATAATCTGATATTTTCTAAACTACTAGAGAGTTATTTCCAGTAGATTTTTATTGCCAAGAAATGCATAAACATATAACAATTGTTTCTATGATTTTCAAAGTACAGTATAGCATAATGATACTTGTGATTTCTCAAAATATAGCATATATTGAGTTGCACAGACTAATCTATTTCTCATTCAATATAATAAAAAACATAAAGCAAAATGTGAGGTTATATTTGTAGGTTGACATTAAAGTTTTATTTCTCCAGCCAATGTCCTTTGCTTATTCTAGTATTTCTCATCATGACAGTTATAGATCCTGTGGGTAGCTTAATCATCTGTTATGAAATCATTTTATAAATATGTGTGATTTTTACTCACATGCAATATTAATTTCTGTTTACTGAACTTAGATATTATATTGTTGTCAATATAATTTATGTTTAGAAGGGATTCAAAATAAATTTAAAAAAAATTGTCACTGAACTGTCTTAAAATACAGTTTTCAACTCTCTTGCCTATAATGGTAGTACCTTGAACAATACACTTATAATTCTTAATGTCTTTTTTAAGAAACAATAAGAATGGCAATTAGTAATTGTTACTAATGGTAAGCCTCTTATAAAAGAGAATCCTCCAAGTACCATTAAGTGCCAAGTGACCGTAAGACTATGAAAATACCATCAGAAATCTCTCCATTTGTACAATTAACACTTGAAGAAGAAGAAAAAAGAAAGGGTAAGAAAAAAGGGAGGGAGAAAGAGAAAAGAAAGGAGGGAGGGAGAGAGAAAAGCAGGCTTGGTAATATTTAATTGACTGTATAAAGTCATTGGGATCTGACTCTTCTCAGTAAGCCTCTAGATGCCTAAACACAGCTTCTGACCTTTCTACCCACTATTCAGGAGGATGTAAGTTTCTCCTGTGAAGGCAAAAATCTTTTATTATAATACTATAAAATTTGACTCTCTATGATAATTATCTTATGATGTTTTAAGTGAATGTAAAGCTCTAAGAGGAAGTGTTCAAAGCATGTCATATAAAAAGGTCAATAATTTTTGATAAGTTAATGAAGACTATGGTCCTTCTCTGAGCATGGATGGCAGGAGTGAATTTCACAGTTCTCTGAATAGCCGCATATATGAAATCACTGTGATTTGGCAAAGGAATGTATAGGTTTTGGCAAACATTATTTTTTTTTGAGAAAAAATGGAGTAAAACCAACAACAGTATGCAAACTCCTGTGATCCACTTCCTCTAGTGGCTTGGTAAAGTCTTCTGCAGGTCCATCCAAGTTGTAGTTGGGGAAGAAACTCAGTTCTAAAATTCAGACAAAATACTGCTAGTTACAATATATATTTCAATTAACTTAAATGCAAAACTAAATACCTCACAGGACTAATTCTTCCCACAGATAATTTAACTTCTTTAAATTGAAAATTTGTTTTATTCATAATTTAGGAATTTCCATGGTTTCACATGATTTGGGGAAGTCTATTCTGTACCAGTTGGAACTCTTGCATGCTCAGGTCCCTGGGTTCAATCTCCAGCATAATAAATAAATAAAAGTCACAATAACACTTGGAATTTAATATATTAAAATCAGGCAGTTTTTCCAAATTGTATTCACTAGTAACTGAATTAGGAAAACCACATCTTTCTTGGCAGGAGAGCATTTCTACTGATTTTAAAACCCTGTTATTTCCAGATAGAATAGACTCCCAGTTAATACAGGACAGTTACAGACAAGCTTGACAAATAATACTGAATAATAGTATGTCAACATATAGTCAATATTTTCAACTAAAAATCAAAGTGATTATTTTCTACTTTGAAAGTTACTGCACTAAATTTTTTACAAAGGACAAGCAAAAGTATAACCTTGCCTAATTTATTCCAAAGAACTTTTGCAGTGATTTCTACAACTCTTTAGCCTGTGGTTTTAACACTAAGCTGATCAAGTGGTTAGGACTGGCATGATGGTTTAGCAGTCCTAGTTGCATTTTTACAGGACATAGATTCTGTTCCCATATTACACATGGTAGCTCACAACCTTCTGTAGCTCAGGATCCTGGAGATCTAATACCATCTATTAGCCTCAGTGAGCACACATGTGGTAAAGACTACATACAGGCAAAATATATCCATACACCATTTTTTAAAATGACTTTTAAAAATTTTATAAAAGGCTTATTTTATGATGATCAATGTGGTTTTTATTTATAATGCATCAATCTACCATTTCCATGCTAACAGTATTTAGAGGAATTGAGGACATGGTGAATTGCATAGATATTATAGCAATTTTCTATTAACCACAGATTTATAATGATTACCAAGGTGTTGTGGCAATTTTTTTATATTTAAAAGTTTTTTTAACAAACGAACCATGGTCCCATTTTCTCCCTTCCTCTCACTCACCCCCCCAGATATTGTCAAATTTTATTACTTGGATGTGTTCTATTTTTCTGTCAATATTTTACTCATGTTCTTATTTTTTTTATTATGAATAAAATCACATTTTCTGTGTACATCCTTATTCAAGGTCCCTTCCCCCTCCCACTCCCTCAGGTCACTATCTGTTCTCCAGATCTCCCCATCTTCTCCCCAGCATGGGCAAGAGGTCCCAAGGCCCCAATGTCCCATTGTCCCAATGTCCAAGTATTGCTCAGTTCAGCCTCCACTCCTGGCAGATCCAGTTTTCTCCCCCAAAATGGAGATTGTGTCGGGTGTTCCTTTAGGGGGAGTGAGATCCAAGGTGTCAGTTCAAAGTGTTTCAGAGCCCAAGCTGTTCAGTGGTTGTGGTTTCCAGCTTGGACATACTTTGCTTTTTGCTTTTGTTTGTTTGTTTGTTTAGTGTCCATTAGTGAGTGAGTACATCCCCTGCTTTATCTTTTTAGATTTGAGATACCTCGCTCAGGAAGATATTCTCTAAATCCATCCATTTGCCCGCAAATTTTAGATTATAATTTTTTTTTACTGCTGAGTAGTACTCCATTGTGTAGATGTAACACAGTTTGTTAATCAATTCTTCAGTTGAAGGGCATCTAGGGTTGCTTCCAGGTTCTTGCTATTATGAATAAAGTTGCTATGAACATAGGTGAGCTAATGCCTTTGGAGTATGACTGTGCATCTTTAGGGTATACACCCAGAAGTGGTATTGCTGGGTCCTTGGGGAGATTGATTCTCAATTTTCTGAGAAACCACCATACTGCATTCCAGAGTGGCTGAACAAGCTTTCACTCCCACCAACAATAGAGGAGTGTTCCCCTTGCTCCACAACCTCTCCAGCATAGGCTGTCATCTGTGTCTTTTATCTTAGCCAATCTGACAGATGTCAGGTGGTATCTCAAAGTTGTTTTGATTTGCATTTCTCTGATGGTTAAAGATGTTGAGCACTTTTTAAATTGCCTTTCAGCCATTTGTAATTCTTCTGCTGAGAATTACCATTTTAGTTCTGAACCCCATATTTTGATTGGGTTATTCAAGGTTTTGGGCTCTACATTCTTGAGTTCTTTATATATTTTAGAGATCAATTCTGTAGGCTATCGTTTTGTCCTATTGACAGTGTCCTTGGCTTTACAGAAGCTTCTCAGTTTCAGGAGATACCACTTACTGATTGTTGATCTTAGTGTCTGTGCCATTGGTGTTATATTTAGGAAGTGGTCACCTGTGCCAATTCGTAGAATGGTACTTCCCACTTTCTTTTCTATCGAGGTTAGAGTGGCTGGGTCTATGCTGAGGTCTTTGATCCACTTGGATTTGACTCATGTCCTTCTTGAGAGAGAAGATAGTCTCAAGAAAGCATTTATATCCTTGCCCTTCTATTTTCAAACTAATAATAATGGAATTTAAAGGAATAAAATTTCCTCAGGACTTTCATGCTGGAAAAAGAAAAAAGTTAAAGTTCTAGTGTCAGCCAGAAGAGGCACTTACCTCCAAGGTAGAGGTTTAACACAGTTCTGACAACTTAACCTAACATGTATATTTAATGACTTCTCATTCATATTTCTTTATTAAAGAGAAGAAAAGAAACTAGGAATCCTTTCTATCTTCATCTTGACTCAAATAAATACGTTTTTCTCCATCAGTTTCTGTTTCCTAACTTTTTAGACACTGCCCTGCTAAGATTACTCTATTAAGAAATTCTGGGCTGAAAGTTGACAAAAGCAGATTTCGTTATTAGGTGATTCAATCAGAATTCATCTGAAGGCTATCATTTAATCATCTGTACTATTTTCAAATGTATTATTTCACTAAGGTATAAATAAAAACATTAGTAAACTACTTTGGTGAATGAAATTAAAATGCAGGCTTCAAAAATACTGCCCTGCCAGCATAAGCAAGCCCCTCCAAGGAGGGAGATGGCTGGGTCTCCAGCCACAGCAGAGGACTTTGGAGGAGGAGGAGAGTGTGGCTAAGTGTATAAGAAGAGTGCAAAACCTTATGAGATAAGATCAATTTGCCAACTGTGTCTCCTCAACTGAATAGCTAGAGATCCAGATATTTCTACAATTCTGTTGCTGTGAGCACGTTCTTTATGTTAATAGAAGAATATATGAACTGGTTGAAACTACTACAGTATTTAACAGACAACAAAATAAAAAGTGAATCTGGGGAAAAGTGACTAAAAAAAAAACAAAACAAAAAAAGAATACAGTGCTTTCCCCCTGAATGGTCTTGGCATATCTATTGAGGATCATCTGACCATATAGTGGAGGATTTATTGCTGGGTTCCCCATTCTGTGAGGATTTATTGCTGGGTTCCTCATTCTGTTCCATGGGTTTATATTTCTATGCTACTACCATACAGTTTTGATGACTTCAACTTTGCAATGACTTTTGGAATTAGAAAATGTGATGCCTTGGAAATTGTTCATTTTCAAAACTGCTTTAGCCATTCACAATCCTCTGACATTCCTGAAGTGTTTTAGGATAGACATTTCCATTTTTGCAAAACAAAAATCATAGTTGTTTTCACAAGAATTGTGGCAAATCTATAGATTGTTCTGGTATTATTCACATTTTAACAGCATTGAACCTACAAATTCACAAACACACAGGCCTTCCATTTTTGTTTTTTTTTAAATTTTTCTTCTTCTTATTATTTTTATGAACAAAGAAGTCACACTTTCTATCCTTGTATATCCTTATTCAAAGTCCCTTCCCCCTCCCGCCACATCAGATCATTCTTTCTTCTCCACAACTCTCCATCCCCTCCCTGGGCAGGCAGCAGAGAGTCCCATGGTCCCACTGACCCAATATTGCTTAGTTCAGTCTCCACTCCTGGTAGATACAGTTTTCTCCCCCCTCCCTCAAGAGTGAGTCAGGTGTTCCTCTAGGGGGAGTGGGGTCCAAGGAGTCAGTCCAGGGAGTTTCTGATCCCAAGCTGTTCACTGGTTGTGGTTTGCAGCTTGGGCATGCTTGGGTCCGAGCCTGTCACCTTGCACAAAACTCAAATCCAAGTGGATCAAAGACCTCAACATAAACCCAGCCACTTTAAACTTGATAGAAAGGAAAGTGGGAAGTACACTTCTAAAAATTGGCACAGGCGACCACTTCCTGAATATAACACCAGTGGCACAGACACTAAGACCAACAATCAATAAGTGGGATCTCCTGAAGCTAAGAAGCTTCTGTAAAGCCAAGGACACTGTCAATAGGACAAAATGACAGCCTACAGAATGGGAAAAGATTTTCACCAATCCTACCAGTGATAGAGGACTTATCTCTAAGATATATAAAGATCTCAAGAATCTAGAGCCCAAAATCTTGAATAACCCAACAAAAAATGGAGTTCAGATCTAAAAATGGAATTCTCAGCAGAAGAATTACGAATGGCTGAAAGGCACCTGAAAAAGTGCTCTTCATCTTTAGCCATCAGAGAAATGCAAATCACAACAACTTTGAGATACCACCTAACACCTGTTAGGTGGGCTAACATAAAAGACACCGAGGACAGCCTATGCTGGAGAGGATGCAGAGCCAGGGGAACACTCCTTCATTGTTGGTGGGAGTGTAAGCTTGTTCAGCCACTTTGGAATGCAGTATGGCAGTTTCTCAGAAAACTGAGAATCAATCTCCCCAAGGACCCAGCAATACCACTTCTGGGTGTATACCCTAAAGATGCACAGTCATACTCCAAAGGCATTAGCTCAACTATGTTCATAGCAGCATTATTTGTAATAGGAAGAACCTGGAAACAACCTAGATGTCCCTCAACTGAAGAATGGATTAACAAACTGTGGTACATCTACACAATGGAATACTACTCAGCAGTAAGAAAAAATGATATTCTAAAATGTGCAGGCAAATGGATGGACTTAGAGAATATCCTCCTGAGCGAGCGTGGTATCACAGACTCAGAAAGATAAGGAGGGGATGTACTCACTCATTAGTGGTCTCTAAATAAACAAACACAAAAAAATGCCTTCCATTTTTCTAATCTTTGATTTCTTTCGGCAGAATTTGGTCTTGGGTGTGTGAGCCCTTTATGACCTTGTGGGCTTCCTCCTAAATGTATTGCTTAGTTTTTCATGTTATTCTAAGTAGAATTGTTTTCTTAACTTTATTTTTAATTGTTTGTTGTTAGTATATCCAAATGCAAGTGATTTTTCTGTGTTGGTTTTGTATCCTGCAACTTTTACTGAATTTGTGTGGGACTCTGATAAGTCTTTCATAGACTCTTAGCATTTCTTTATACCAAACCATGTCATTGCTAGATAGAGGTTGTTTGACTTTTAACATCCCAGTCTGGGTAAATTTTTATTTCTTTTTCTTGCTTTGTTGCTCTGCTTAAGAGTCTCAATACTATGTTGAAATATCAAAAGGCATTATCTTATTTGGTACTAATGTTAGAGAGAAAAAAAAAAACAACTTCGAGAATTAAATATAGCATCAGCCATGAGGTTTTTATATTTCCTTTGTTACATTGAGGTTGTTCCTTCACTTTTTAGGTTATGGGCATCTTTATACTGAAGAAATATTAAATATTATTGGTTCTCTTTTGTCAAAAAAAAAGAAATTCTGTATTACAACCCACAGGTTGTAAGGTTTAGTCACCAGAAGATCAATCTCCTCAAAGCTATATTCCAAAACTAATATCCTTCATTTGTATTTCTGTTCAAAACAAGTATTTGTGTAGTAAATACATTTTAATGTCTTTCAAAAATATTCTTTATACTGATTCAGAATTTTTGAAATAGCATCTTACCTTTCATTCATTTGATATCTGCTTCTGGTGTTAATGTAGGCTATGACTTATGTTCATGTAAAGTTTCCTTAATTGAGAATAGAAAAACATGAATTGATAGATGCAAATGAATTTTTGCTATTCATTTGTAGACATAACTATTAAAATAATAAAATGTATATACTTTGAAGCAGCAAGAGGCAATGTAGGGTTGATAGGCTGCATTGGAGCTTGAAGGATAAAAATCGCTTAGTTATACATTTTAAAACTATTATAACAAAATAGAATACAGAAGGATCTAAGGATGAGAAAACAGAAGAAGAAATAAAATAATGCAGAACATGCTGATGAAAACTTAATTTTTAGACCAGAAATTTATATGTAAAACTTGATTAGACTGTATGATATAAATATTAAAACGACCAAATTCACAATCATAATAAGATTAATTTTAGAATTTCTTCTATAAAAGTAATCTCACTTTTATTAGTATTACAGAGATGACAGAATAAGTTTACATCAATGTCATTTTTTACTTATCATTAAATGAGTTGAAGCAATTCTTAATAGCCAATGTATTGACGATCCAATTTTACCTTTTTATTTTCACATCACATTAGTCAACAAGCAGAAATTTTAAAAGATGTACAATGTGAACTGAATTTTTTTTTATTTAAAAAGATTTTTCCATATCTCCCACTGCTCCTAATCCCTTCCCTCCTCCAGGTCCTCGCAGTCCTTCCTCAGCCTCCCCCCACCCTGTCCCCTCACCCCGTCCCCTCACTCCCATTCCCCAAGAAGGGCAAGGAGTCCCGAGGTGGGTCAGTTCAGTCTGGCATATCCCGTTGAGATAGGTCCGAGTACATCATCCCAGTATTAAGGCTGGATTAGGTGTTTCTCTGTAGGGAATGGGCTCTAAGATGTCAGTTCGTGCACCAGGAACATACTCTGATCTTACTGCAAGAGTCTCCACAAACTGCCCACACTATTTGACAGTCATCTACCTTTGGAGGGTTTAGTTCCTTTCCATGAAGGTTCCTCAGCAATTGTTTCAGACTCAGTGAGCTCCCAATAGCTTAGGTCAGCCATCTCTATGGGTATCCTTCTCGTGAACCTGATCACTTTGCTCATATACTCTCTTTCTTTTCTCTCTCTCTTCAGCTGAACTGGTAGTTAAACCTGGTTCTTAGCTATGAATCTCTGCTTGTATCCCTATCCATTGTTAGTGAAGTTTCTATAATGACAATTTGGGTGGTCATTCATTTAATTATATGGTAGTCCTGTTTAGACACCTCTCTGTTATTGCTTGGAGTCCTATCCAGGGACATCCTGTGGGTTCTTGGAGGTTTCCTTAGAAGCACAGTTTTTCATAACCCCACAGTGGCTCTCTCTAAAAGGACAACCATTTCTTTTTCCTCACTCTCTGTTACTCCTCTCACATGAGATTATCTTCTCTCATAATTTGTTCTCACCTTTCCTTGGTCACTCCCTGTGATGATTCCAATTTACTCAGGAGATCTTCTCTAATTACTCCTCCTAGGGGAATCCCTTGATGTCTGTCTTAAGTTCATTTGTTACCAAGCTGTTCAGGTGATGTGGTTTGCAGCCTAGATATTCTTTGCTTTATGTCTAAAATCCATTTATGAGTGCATTCATACATGTCTACCTTTCTGGGCCTGTGTTACTTTACTCGGGATGATACTCTCTAAATCTATCCATTTGCCCACAAATTTTAGGATTTCAGGGCTTTTTTTTTCTGCTGAGTAGTACTCCATTGTGTAAATGTACCACAATTACTTAATCCATTCTTCAGTTGAGGGGCATTTAGGTTGTTTCCAGGTTCTGGCTATTACAAATAATGCTGCTATGAACATAGTTGAGCTAATGTATTTGAGATATAAATGTGCATCTTTTGGGTATATGCCCAAAAGTGATATTGCTGGATCATTTGGGAGATTGATTCCCAGTTTTTGGAGGAAATGCCATACTGCATTCAAAAGTGCCTGTATAAGTTTATACTTCCACCACAATGAAGGAGTATACCTTTGGCCCCATATTCCCTCCAGCAAAGTCTGTCATCTGTGTTTTTGATCTTAGCTATTTTGCCATATGTAAAATGATATCTCAGAATCGTTTTGACTTTCATTCCTATGAAGGCTAAGGAGGCTGAGCCATTTGTACTTCTTCTGTTGTGAATTCTCTTTTTAGTTCTTAACCCCATTTTTAAGTGAGTTATTTGGGTTTGAGGGTTCTAGATTCATGAGTTTTCTATATATTTTAGAGATCAGTTCTCTGTCAGATGTAGGGTTGGTGAAGATCTTTTCCCATTCTGTAGGCTGTCATTTTGTCTTATTGACCATGTCCTTACCTTACAGAAGATTCTGTTTCAGGAGGTCCCATTTATAAATTGTCTTAGTATCTGTGCTACTGGCATCATATTTAGAAATTAGGCTCCTGTGCCAATGCATTCAAGAATATTTCCTACTTTCTTTTCTATCAAGTTCAGCGTAGCTGGGTTTATGTTGATGTCTTTGATAGATTTGGATCTGAGTTTTGTGCAAGATGATATATATGGATCTATTTGCATTCATCTGTATACTACCATTCAATTATGTCAGCACCATTTGTTGGAGATACTATCTTGTTTCCATTGTCTGTTTTCAGACTCTTTGTCAAAAATTAGGTGTTCATTGGTGTGTGAATCATTGGGTCTTCAATTCAATTCCACTGATCCAAAAGTCTGTCTTTATGCCAGTATCACACTGTCTTTATTACCGTAGCTCTATAGTATAGCTTGAAGTCTGTGATGGTGATGCCTCCTGAGATTCTAATATTGAAAATGATTGTTTTGGCAATTGTAGGTTTTTTTTGTTATTCCGTCTGAAGTTGATATTGTTCTTCCAAGGTCTGTGAAAACTTTTGTTGGGATTTTGATGGGGATTGCATTGAATTTGTAGATTGCATTTGGTAAGATTACCATTTTTACTACATTGATTCTACCTATCCAGGAGCATGGGAGATCTTTCCATTTTCTGATATCTTTTTCAGTTTCTTTCTTCAATGCTGTAAAGTTCTTAACCAACAGGTCTGCTACTTCTTTGGTTAGAGTTACTCTAAGATATTTAATGCTATGTTCAGGTATTATAAAGGGTAATCTTTTCCTGATTTATTAGGCCTCTTATCATTTGTGTATACGACAGCAATTAATATATATATATTTTAGTTAAGCTTCATCCTGCTCCATTGCTGAAGGAGTTTATCAAATGTAGGAAATCTTTGGTGAAATTTTGAGGGTCACTTGCGTATACAATCATATCATCTGCAAGGAGAGATAGTCTGATTTTTCCTTTCCAATTTGTATCCCTTTAATCTCCTGTTGTTCTTTTATTACTTTAGCTAAAACTTTGAAAACTGTATTGAATAGATAAGAAGAGAGAGGACAGTCTTGTATAGTCTTGATTTTAGTGGGTTTGCTTTGAGTTTCTCTCCATTTAGTTTGATGTTGGCTGTTGATTTGCTTTATATTGCCTTTAATATGTTTAGGTATTTCCCCAGTATTCCTGATCTCTTTAGGACTTCTATCCTGAAGGATTGTTGGATTTTGTCAAAGGAATTTTCAGCATCTAAGGAAATGATCACGTGGTTTTTTCTTCTTTCAGTTTTTTTATATGATGGATGACATTCAAAGCATTTGTATGTTGAGCCACCCCTGCATCTTTGGGATGAAGCCTACTTGATCATAGTAGATGATTATTTTTGATATGTTGTTGAATTTGGTTTGCCAGAATTTTATTGAGTATTTTGGCATCAATACTCATGAGGAAGATTGGCCTGTAATTCTCTTTGTTGCATCTTTGAGTGGCTTTGGGTATTAGGTTAGCTGTAGCCTAATGAAAAGTGTTTGGCAATGTTCCTTCCTTTCTACTGTATGGAACAGTTTGAGGACTACTAGTGTTAATTCTTCTTTCAATGTCTGTACCTCTGGCCCTGGGTTTTTATTGCTTGAGAGACTTTTAATAACAGATTCAATTTCATTGGGGGTTATAGGTCTATTTAGGTCAATTTTTGGTCTTGATTTAATTTTGGTAAGGGGTACCTGTCTATAATGCTGTCCATGTTTTGTTTTTTTTTTAAGTTTTCCACTTTAGTGAAATATAGGTTTTTGAAGTACGAACTAATGATTCTCCGGATTTCCTAAGGTTCTGTTGTTATGTTCCTTTTTCATTTCTAATTCTGTTCATTTGGATTCTCTCTCTCTCTCTCTCTCTCTCTCTCTCTCTCTCTCTCTCTCTCTCTCTCCCTCCCTCCCTCCCTCCCTCCCTCCATCCCTCCATCCCTCCCTCCCCCTATCCCTCTCTCTCTGCCTCTCCATCTGCCTTTTAGTTAGCTTGGATAAGGGTTTGTCTATTTTGTTAACTTTCTCAAAGTTCCAATTCTTTGATTTATTGATTGTTTGAATTGTTCTGTTTGTTTCAATTTTATTGATTTCAGCCCTTAGTTTCATTATTTCCTGCCTTCTAATCTTTCTAGGTGAGTTTGCTTCTAATTGTTCTGAAGCTTTATGCTGATCTATTAAGTCTCTTCTGTGAGATTTTCCTAGGATTTTCGTGTAGATATGTATTGTTATAAATTTTCCTCTTAGCACTGCTTTTATTGTCTTCTATAATTTTGGGAATGCTGTGGATTAATTTTCATTGAATTCTAGAAAATCTAATTTCTTTCTTTACTTCTTCCTTGATCCATAAATGGCTCATTTGAGAGATGTTCAGTTTCCATAAATTTGTAGGCTTTCTCTAATTTTTGTTATTGTAAACTCTAACTTGAGACCACAGTGGTCTTATGGTATACAGAGAGTTATTCTCATTTTTAAATCTATCAATACTTGCTTTATGACCAAGTATGTGGTCAGTTTTAAAGAAAGTTCCAGGGGGTGCTGAGAAAAGTTATATTCCTTTGTGTTTGAGTGGAAAGTTCTGTATATATCTCTAAAGTCCATTTGAGACATAATATCTGCTAGATCCCTTATTTCTCTGTTGAGTTTCTGTCTGGTAAACATATCCATTGGTGAGAATGGGGTATTGAAATCTCTCATTAGTAATATGTGAGGCTTGATATGAAATTTAAGTATTAGTAGTGTTTTTTTTTTTTTTTACATAATAGGTGCCTTTAGATTAGGGGCATAAATATTCATGATTGAGAGTTCATCTTGGTGGATTTTTTGATATAAATAAGTAATTACCATCCTAGTCTCTTTTGGTTGATTTTAGCTTAAAGTCAATTTTTTTAGATATAAGAATGGCTACACCAGATTGTTTCTTAGGTCCATTTGATTGTAAAATCTTTTTTGAACCCTTTACTCTGAGCTTATGTCTGTCTTTGAAATTGAGGTGTGTCTCTTGTATGTAGCAGAAGGATGGATTTTGGGTTTTTAAAAAAATTTATCCTGTTAAGGTGTATCTTTTTATAGGTGAATTGAGTTCATGATGTTAAGGGATATTAATGACCAGTGATTGCAATTTCTTGTTATTTTTGATAGTAGTGTATGTTTGTATTCCTGCTTTGGGTTTGTCTTCTGTGAAATTATCTATTGGTTGTGGTTTCAGGGGTGTATCTGGCTTCCTTAGGTTGGAAGGTTTCCCTTTAGTGCTTTTTGTAAGGCCAGATTTGTGGATAGGTATTGTTTAAATCTAGTTTTGTCATGAAATATCTTGTTTACTCCATCTATGGTGATAGATAGTTTTTCTGGGTATAGCAGTCTAGGTTGGCAGCCATGGTCTTTTAGTTTCTGTATAATATTTTACCAGGACCTCCTGGCTTTCATTGTTTTCATTGATTAATCTGATGTTCTAATGGGTCTGCCTTTGTCCTTGTCCTTTTTCCTTTGCAGCTTTTAGTATTCTTTCTTTATTCTGTAGGTTTAGTGGCTTGATTATTATGTGGCAAGTGGACTTTTGTGGGAGGTCTAGTCTTTTTGGTGTTCTGTAAGCTTCTTGTACCTTTATGGGCATTTCCTTCTTTAGGTTGGGAAAGTTTGCTTCTATGATTTTGTTGAATATATTTTCTGTACTGCTAAGCTGGTATTCTTCTCTGTCTTCACTTTCAATTATTCTTAGGCTCAGACTTTCATGGTGTCCCATATTTCCTGGACATTGTGTGTTATAACTTTTTTGGTTTTAGTGTTTTCTTGTATATATTTCCACTATTGAGTTCCAATTCATTTCTTAAAATTTTCTATTTCCAGCATAGCCTTAGTTTGTGGCTTTTTTATTGCTTCTATTTCAATTTTTAAATTTTGAAATGTTTCCTTTACCTGTTAGATTGCGTTTTCCTGGATTTTTTTCATTTTGTTTCTGGGATTTGTTTATTTCTTCTAATTTTTTGTTTGTCATTTCTTCTATTTCTTTAAGGGAAGTTTTATATCTTCTTTTAAGGCTTCTATTATTTCATAAAGTTGTTTTTAAGGTTGTTTCCTTGTGCTTCTTCTGCATTGCCATGATCAGGTCTTGTTGTTTTAGAACCACCTGGTTCTGGTGGTGCTGTGCTGTTTTTTATGTTGTTATATGTATTCTTGCACTGGCACCTGCCCATTGCTTCCTTGGATCACTTCAGCATTTTTCTGTATCTCAAGGAGCTGATTTTGATGCAATCTGTTCTGGGTATATCTGCGTTTCAGGAAACCTCTCTTGGTCCAATGTGGCTTCTTGGTCCACCTGGAAGTGGTATATTTTGTGTCACAATGACCTCTCTAACTTCAGTAGGTGCTGACACACTATGGGTCTCAGGTGGCTGCTTTTGATTCTGTAGATACTGAGAAACTTGGGATCTCAGGTAACTTCTCTTGATCCAATAGAAACAGAAGAACTCTCTTAGGCTTTAGTTTCTTGGTCGCTTACTCTGATGTGTACAGAAGATCTGTGGGTTTAAGGTTACTGCTTAGGTGGCTGGGTGATGGTGTGGCTTGGTGAATGGAACAGGGTTTTGTAGCTGGGAGTTTCTAGTGAACTGGGTTTTACTGAAACTTCTATACTGCCGATATTTTCCCTACTGGTCTGGATTTAGTGCAGAAATGAGTTGGGGTGGGGTTTCCAGGGCTGTGTTCTATGGCCAGTGTCCTGGAGACTGGGATCTCTGCCTGGGCTTGGTGTGGGATGTTACTTACTTCTTATTCTGATGTATAGAGGGTAAAACTTACTTTCTGTGTTAGGTAGGGTTTCTATTGCTGTGAGAAAATACCATAACTGTGGCAACTCTTATGAAGAAAAACACTTAATTGGGGTGGCTTACAGTTCAGAGGTTTAGTCCATTATCATCATGGCAAGAAACATGGTAGCATACCAGCCAAACATGGTGCTGGAGCTTGGACTACTTGCATCTTAATCTAAAAGCAACAAGAAGCTAAGACACTGGGCATGGTTAGGGTGTGTGTGTGTGTGTGTGTGTGTGTGTACATATGAGGCCTTAAAGTCTACCTCAACAGTGACACACTTCTTCAGTCAATACCACACCTCCCAGTAGTGCTGCTACCTTTGGGGACAATTTTTATTCAAACCATCACTCTTACAGATCTCTGATTTAGATATATACACATATAAAATTTTGTTGAAAGTACCAAATATTCTAAAGTTAAATTCCATTTTATATTTATTTTTAATTATATGTTGCATATGTCTATGGGGAGATATGTGAACAAGAATGTGAGTAATCAATAGAGCATATTGTTTCTCCTGAGGCCAGTGTTTTGGGAGTTTTAACATTGGTGTAGGGAGCACACTCAAATCCTCTGGAAAAGCTGTACATACTCTTAACTGCTAAGCCATTCCTCTGCCCAGATTCTTTTCACTTTCTTGAACTTCATGAAATTGATTAGTGGAACTCTTTTTGAAGTCAAAATTGTTTGCCAATAATGAATCAAAGTTTGAGATCTTCAAATCTTTCTCTGTAGTAAGGCAAACATCATGGCTTTACCACACAGTCATTATAGATGCTGACTTCTTCAGCCTGGAGGTATATTAACTATGAGCAGGAGCATGCTGTAAGCTATCCAGCACTAAGCAAGAATATCACTGGCATTGTCAATGGCTTTGCTCAAATTGGTTTTCTCAATGAAGCCATTTTCATTTTCAAACAGCAACTTATAATTTCAGAAGCTTTTGTATATAAAAGTGGAATTGGGAAAGTAGCAGTTACACAATTCTTGATCTGGAAAGTGAGAATTTTTTAGTATGGAAGCATTCTATTGAGCATCTTGCATTTACCTGAGGAACACAAACCAATATTCTCACTAAAGATTAGTTAGTCTGGGCTCTCTTGCTGTTTTTTCATGAACAACATTATCTAACATCAGAATTTTTCCCTGAAGGGTGAATTGTGTAACTAACATTGCATTGGTATGTTGTCATGTGTGGTTTATACATGTTGAAAACAGATTCTATAGTAGGATTAAAAAGAATTCTCTAAGTGAAGAAAAGGTCCCTGATACCCACAACTCCATCAATTGGAAATTCAAATAAGTGTCTTGGCTTCTCCATTTAGTTTCTTTTTTTTATTTTTAGTTATGTATGTTCATATGTGTCTGCCTGTAGGTGCACACATATATGAATGCTACAGAGGAGGCCATATCTCCTGGAGCTGATGTTACATGTGATTTTGAGCTACTCAGTATAAGTACCAGGAACAAAACTTGGGTTGTCTGCAAGATGAATAAACATCTTTAACAACTGAGCCATGTCTCCAGTCTCCTCCACTCAGTTTTTTTTTTCTGGATGAGTATAAGTTTCAACTTGATAACAATCTGGTGCCATTTTTTTTTTTAATTTGGAAATTAGCCCTTAACTTGAAAGCCTCTTTCAAAGCGTCTCTGTAGTCTTCCCAGAACACTTAACCGAGAATCCTCGCTGGTTACCTCAGTGAAGCTTCTCCAGTGGATTTCTTCTGTATGATTTGAAGTGTGGGATCAGGCAATAGTACATGTTTGCTCATTCACTTGAACTTTTCCAGTTGCCTTTACTGAATGTTGTGAGCACCTAAGTTGATGATATTTCCTCTCCTTTCTCTATTCACTATTCACTATTTATTTTATTTTCATTGACCACAAAGTTAACATACTCACTCATTTGTAACTGAAAGCATGGCTGAAGTAATTATTCTCAAAACATTACAAATCAACTCCATTAGAAAGGTGCCTGCCCAGCATGAAAATCCCTGTGTCCAATCTAAACAGAATATTAGAGGATGGTGACACACATCTGTAAATTCAAAAATTTGGGAGATGGAAATGGTAGGATCAGAAGTTCAATGTTATCTTTATCTGCAGAAGGAACCCATAACTCTCTGAGTTATATGCAATACTGTCTCAAAAATCAAAACAACCAAAGCCTCTTATAATCCTTTGCATAAGGCACCCCAGAAAGACAAATACATGTTTTCTCTCATTTGTGGCTACTAGCTTTGAATGTTTAGCCGTGAATGAATATTTAATTCATAATATTCATAGAGATCAGAAAATTTGTGAGGGATATGTGGAAAGGAGGATTTCAAGAAGTGGGAGAAAGACACAATGCTATCAAAGGTTAAAGGAGTCTGATGGAACAGTGAAAGCAAAATTGATTTCAGGGAGATAAGAGCAGCATAGAAATTGAAATATGAGGACCATTTCAAGTACATTTCAAAAGCCTTATGGAAACTTATTATAGAGATTAAACACACACACACACACACACACACACACACACAGAGAGAGAGAGTTAAAACAAGGCATGTTGTTGCACACCTTTAAATTCAGATAACTCAAGGCAATCTCTATGAGTTTGAAGCCAGTCTGATCTACTTAGATAAACCCTGTCTCTTGGAGTTAATGAAAACCCAGAGCCAGATATTGGGAAAAAACTGAAATATCAGAGAGTCAGAAGAACAAGCCACAGCCATTTCTCACCACTAGTGACTGAATCCTTAGGCTGAAAATGAATCCTCAGACTGAAGAAGGACAATGAAGGGATGAACTCTGTCTCCTCCTATCTTAGATTTCTCTCTCTGCTCAACCATATCACTTCCTGTTTCAACCTTCCTAGTGCTGGGAAAAAAATAAATGAGCTTTATCCTTAAGACTAGTAAAACCTTGCCCTAAGAGAATCTTCTTCCAAAACCCAGAGGCAAACTTCAGCAACTGAGACAAGGAACACAGAAATGCCCCAGAATCTGCCCAGCACTACACCAACATTGCAGGACCACTGGGTACCAATGGGTTTGGAAACATAGCATGTAACATCAATGTCTGTTGGGCCAATATGTTGTAAATGGTTTGGGCCCAAACTTTCTGGGCCTGGATCAAAAGTTTAGTCTAACTCTTGGCCTTGCATAGCCTCCAGTAATCACATACAGACTTATATTATTTTATGCTGATTGACCCAGGGGCCAGGCATATAGCTCTTATTTTAATATTTATTTTTATTTATTTTGTGTTAATTGGTGTTTTGCCTGCATGTATAACTGTGTAAGGGTGTCAAATCTTGGAATTACGCACAGTTGTATGGATGCTGGGAATCAAACTCAGGTCCTGCAGAAGAACAGTCAGTGCCCTTAAGTGCTGAGCCATCTCTCCAGCCCACTTGCTAGCTCTTTAGTCTTCAACTAACCCATCTTTCTTATCCTGTTTGGCCATGTGGCACAGTACCTTTTCTTAGAGTAGAATTTCAGCTTCTTTTCTTTGTGTTTGCTGCTGTCTCCTTATCATGTCTGTGGTGGCTCTCTCTGGTGACTCTCTGGCATCTGTCTGGTGTTTGTGTTGGCTCTGAGATGTCCCTGAGTTTTCTTAGCCTGGTAGCCCCGCCCACACTTCCTGTTTGCCTTTGGCCAATCAGCTTTTATTAAACCCATAGGCGGGACAAATATCTACATTACTAGCATAATCCCACTACACCAATATTTTCAGGAAGGCATCAACAACAAAAGTGATGATAACACTCCTTGTCAGTGAAAGCAGGATGAGAGCTGTTTCTAAGCATAGGTCCTGATGCATAGCAAACATTTGACAAGTGTCTAAGGAGCCACCTCTGAGGAAACTTCAGAAATCACTGGGAGGAAAGAGTTGGCAGATGCCTGACCAGAAATAAAGAATTCTGGTACAGAAAATTCTCAGAATAAGATAAGCATATGTCATCTCATTTTTTAACACACAGACAACAGTGTGTCACTATATCTCAAAAAAAAATATAAAATGTCCTCATGGTGTTGTCACTATATCTCAAAAAAAAAAGTCTTCTTTTTATTTGTCAGAAAGTCCAGAGACTTTCCAGGTATTAAATTCAGAGATTCCAGAAGTGGGTAGACCTATGTCTTCTGTGCTCACCAATATATCCCCAGAACTTATGATTCAAAAAACTGATAAGAAAGAAACAATCAATCATGTATTCTGTCTTTATCTATCAACTGTACTCAGGTAATGGCTGAGAGGTTGATCTCTAGAGGAAAATCTCAGCTAATCAGGAGGTGTAATCAAACACTGGCTTTACTACTCCCAGTGAAGCAATGGAATAGCTTGGGGCTTCTCAGCCATGCCTGCAGACTGGAATCACCTTGATCAATGGGTCCCACCCCAAGAGCATCTAGTTTGGTTCATCTGGAGGTGACCTGATGAAGAAATATAGATAAGGCTAAAACAAACCCAGTAGGCTAAACAACCATGCTCAACCAATTATCAACATGGTTAATGATCAGTCTTGGTTTCTTAACACCACTCACTGTCATATCCCCCCTTCCAATAAAAGATTTGTACAAAAAAAAAACCTGTCTCAAAAAATCCAATAAGTAAAAAACATTTCTGAGGCTGAAGCGCTGCCTCAATGGTCAAGAGCACTTGTTATTGTTATTGCAGAAGACACAGGTTTGATCTCTATCACCCACTTGGCATCTTATAACTGTCTATAGCCCCAGACCACAGGATCTGATACCCTCTTTGGACCGTTTCAGGAATCAGACACACACATAGTACTTCTGATGACTGTTCTTGCTTTGGCTGATTACAACTGGAATTAACTGAAGTGCAAGAATTCAGGCAAAGCAGTACAGGATTTCTCTTGATTGGATCATTTGAGGTGGGAAGACTCACCTTAAATCTAGATTAATTGAATTCAAAAGAACCACGCTAAATCTAGACCACACTTTTTGGTATCAGTCTATAGAAAAGCTATGGAAGGAAGACGCTTTTTGCCTTGTTGCCCTCATTGGCAAATTAATTCCTTCCCTGGCACTAAAACCTATTTCTTTGAGATTCCAACATATACTGAAGACAAGCTGAGACAGTAGACACATATATGTGCAGGCAAAAACAGTAGTTCTACATGTAAAACAACAAAATAATTCTAAAACGATTAAAATAAAGTATTGAAACAGAGTTACATTATAAGGGGTAAGTGAAACGCCTACTAGGTACCACAGGTAAACAAAAATACCCAGTGTGACGAATGGGTTGCTTTTATTGGAGCTGTTGACCAACTAAGTCCCATAGACCCCCCCCAATACTATAGGCTATTACCAGTGTCCTACCCTACTCACCAAAAGTTAACAAGAGTCTATACCTGAAGATACCATATCTTTGAATCACAGACTATGGAGAAATCAGGATGGTACTGAGATGGAAAGTTCATCACTACTGTAACAGGTCCCCAGATCTTGGCACACCTGGCTCAGCAATGGAAGTACTATTCAGGCCATAAAAATCAGCATGTAGACAATACCACGGCCAAAAAAATAAAAAAATAAAAATAAAAATAAAAACAAACCAAAACCCCCCAAAACAGATTCAATTCATTAACATCCATAATTCTGGGAAAGTCTCTAAATGGACCATCCTTGCTTTTTGGCTTCTATATTTCCTTGTCTGGCTAACTGTTCCTGCTAACTGAAGTGTACCAAAACAAAATATAATTTTCATAATTAAGAGCTCACTCTGAGGGAGACTTGGGACTACACAGGATCCAGAATTCCCAGTGTAGTTGCTCGCAGGCTAGTGAAGACTTTCTATTGGTGTAAACCTGTGGCTGAGTAGTCTTCTTGGTTGATACTCTATAACACCTGCTAGCATTCATAGTGCCTTCAGGTGCAATGGATGCTACTGAAGGAAGAAAATAACATCATTCTTACCTAGCTGTGAACCCTGTGAGCTGCAATAATGATTGCCCTGCAAAGATATCTTATTAGTACAGTAGACAAACACATGTCAGGAAAGTAGCATACCATGTTCTGATTTGATTTCAGGACTCTCTAAAAGTTGAATATCAGCTGGGACAGTTATCATGGCCTGGAACTTGCAGTTAGATGAGGCAAATGCTCTAGAGGAAGCCCTCTCATAATCCTTACTGTTATACCAATATATTAGTACTTTTCTCAAGGATCAGAAAAACTTAATTTTGCAATAGATAGTGATTAACAGAGACTCACAAATGATCAAAATCAGAGAATAAGAGATGGAAATGTCTATTCTTAAATATTATATCTATATCACACTCCTCCCTTCTAAGACTCAGGAATCATTATAGAAGAGGAGGTAAAAATACTGTTAGCTCCAGAAGTGAAACAGAAATGGTAGTGTATATGAATTCCTTTTTCTAGTTGAGGAGCTATTGGCAATGGATAGTCAGTGGAAGATGAAAGGAAAGTTTTATTTAAGAGGATTACCCCCTAGTAAGTCCACCATGCTAGACCACATACTGCGAGTGGATCCCATGGCTGGTGGCAAAGAGGTCATGATAGTCATGAAATGGAAATCCTGATAGTGGAATTCTGCAGCTTAGTTTTTATTTATTTAAGGTTTTTTTTTAATTTTACAGACTAAGAACAGTTCCCCCTTCCTCCCCTCCTACCACTCATTCTTTAGCTTCCTCCCACCCCCACCCACTCCTCAGAGAAGGTAAAGTACCTCATAGAGAGTCAAAAAAGTTGGGGATAACAAGTTGAGGAAGGATAAAGTCATCCCCTGCTACCTGTATCAAGGCTGAGGAAGGAATCCCTGTTAAAATTTTGCAGATTTGGTTTTACATAAATTACCCAGTTATCTGGAGGTGAACTTCTGTGGAAGCAGGGGCATCATGGGGGAATGTGATGGAAGGCAGGAGACACTAAGAAGCTGTCTCTATGTAGAAAGGACTTGATTGTTGGAGGGATATAGTTATGTTTAACAGAGAAAGTTATAACACAGAAGATTAAGATAACAGAGAAGGGGGAGTAAAGAGAGGAGAGAGAGAGAGAGAGAGAGAGAGAGAGAGAGAGAGAGAGAGAGAGAGAGAGAAAGCAAGAAAAGCAAAGGTGAGAGATTCAGAGGGAGGAAACTATTCTTAAAGGGGACTTGACATCAGAACTCAGAGAAGGGCATGGCTTTAGAGACTAACAATCCCTATATAGGGAATGGGTTCTAAAAATATCAGTTCATGCACTAGGGATAAATCCTAGTTCCACTGCCAGAGGCCTCACAAATTACTCAAGCCACACAACTGTTCTCACATTCTGAAGGGCTAGTTCAATCCCACATGGGTTCCCCAGATGTCAATCTGAAGTTAGTGAGCTCCCAGTGGATTTCCCCATCATGATCTTGACCAGTTTGCTCCGATAATTCCTCTTTCCTCTTTGACTGGATTGGGGGTTCAGTCCAGTGCTAAGCTGTGAATCTCTCAAAGTCTGCAGCTTAATATGTGAAAACTGTAGGGAGCTGCGTACAGCCACACCTTAACATGGCGTTGGCCTTGAGCGCTCTCCCCGGTAAACAACTCCATATTTGGCTAAGGCCAAGGATCTGGCTTGCTTCAGCGTATCTGAGCCTATCGGTGATTCCCACGTGGCTATCTTGGATTGGAAGCCCTGAGGGTATTTCACTAAGAGCAGGCTTCCTCCCAGGGTCGTTCGTCGTTCATGAGAGAATGGTTGTTCCTCTGAGTGAGTGAGTGAGTGAGAGAATGAGCTAGTGAGTGAAAGATAAGATACCTGAAAGGCCCGAATAAAGTGCAGAGAGAAGGATCCGGTGTTGCGTGTTCCTTGCGGGACGAGGTGGCGCGCAACAAAAACCACCATCAGCAACAATGTCCTGGTCTCCATTAGCACTATCAGACAAACATAGCATATTCAAAAACATGTAGCACCATGATCTTCACACCAACAGGGCCAGTGCCATCCTGAACAGTCCGAAGCCAGTGGTAATGAAAAGGAATTAGATCAGCCCCACCAAATTCTTCTGAACCCCACAGCCCTAGAAGCAATACTGTTCATTTACTTTTCAATCACAGAGAGAAAGTGGAGCAGAAGTTAGGTAAAAAGGAAAGGGTATGTGCATCTTGGAGGAATTGAGGTAGATATAAATATGACCAAGCTATATTGGACAAAATTCTCAAAGAACTAACAAACTCAGATGAGTGATTGTGAAAGGTAATGTCAGAGAGGGAGGACAAAAGTGAGGTTTAAGATTTGATCTTTCGTGAAAAATCTTTTTTTAAATATTTATTTATTTAAATAAAATAAAGTGTTTTTTATCCACGTATTTCCTTGTTACAACTCCCTTCTCCCTTCCTTCTCCCTCCCGGTCAGACTTCAACCTCCCTCCTTCTCCTTATCCCCCCATTCCTTCCCCAGAAAGGTCAAGAAGTCCCAAGGTAGATAAGCTCAGCATCCACTCCAGGCAGGTCAGATTTCTTCATCCTAATATCAAGGGTGGGTTAGTTGTTCTTCTGGAGGGAATGGGCTCCAGAAGGTGGATGTCTGAATTTTATGTTCTCAGGTTCTTCGCATCATTTCAAGGAACTGGAATCCATATAAATACAAAAGTAGCAAAGGATTTAATTAAAAGTCAAACTGAAAGTGTTCATTAAATACTAAATACACAGGTATAAAACAGTAAGCCTGCATGAAATTTAAACAGGACTGTTTTTTTTTTTTTTTTTTTTTTTTTTTTTAGAGGGAGGTGTTTTTCTTTTATTCTTTTATGGGTTACAGACTTGAAGTTGGTTTTCAAGGAGTAAGACATGGGTGGCTTCCTATTCTGAAAAACATAGGTTGTATCCTCTTTGTTCACTGTATATTTTTTCTCATGATGTGTCTGATTACATTCATAGGGATGCCAAGTTACGCACATGCACAGGATGATAGAGGTTTGTACTAACCCTTCACTCAAAGTACAGTTTGCCTTCTTATGCGTGCATCTAAAACCAGGCTAGGCTACAGTGGCCCACTAACTGTAGGATGTCTTTGGCCACACAAGGGCAGTACCTAAGAACTTCTAAGAAACTAGGTCAGACTAATGAGCTTTCAGGAGGAAGGGAGAAGAGGGGCATATATAGCCAGATGTAGGTGGGGTTCCCAGGTAATTTAAAATATCCCTTCAGACTGCTTGCTTCACGTATATATTTTCTAATAAGTTTCTAAGATTTGGGTATTTTTTAAATGTTTGATATATTCCCAAACTCACTTAATTTCTTATGAATTTAGAGTTTCATCATTTCTTAATTTTGTTTTAAATTTCAGTTGAAGTAGACTTCCCATTTATAATTGTTAATTCTATTGCCTAGTACTTTTAGTTTATTTCACAAAAACAATACAAAAAAGAATTTGAGACCATCAGATATTATGACCCTCTCTTTTTCAATACTTGCAAATTGAGTTACTATAATTTTCAAACCTAAAACCAGCTACAGTGCCAAATGATAGTTATTTTTCTGCAAATTTTTCCCTTTCTTGAATTTTTCTTTCCCATTTTAGTGTATATTTTCTTGAAAATTGCAACTTTCTATGTTAGCTCAAGAAATTTGTATTTTGTATCAGACACATCTGAAATGGGTTCCTTCCACAAATGGTGGATTTATGCCACACATTAAGAGTAATGTGTAGAGTCTCAAGACATAGACTGACAGCCCTTCTGTTTCTGTCTATTGGAGTTAACAACTTTCTTTCAAGTCTAGAAGTGAGATATACTGTCTTAGGCTTTGCTATAAAGCAGTTGCACATTCTGTAAATTCCTTTTCAATCCTCGACCTGTTGAGTCAGAAGGAACTCGTGTCTGTTGTCTTAGCATCTGCAGCAACTTTATCATCTCACAGAGTTTCTAAACTAAAATGGTTCATTTTAAATTGCCAGGCAACCCTCTATACTGACATTTACTATTTTCAAGGAGTTAAGTCAGAACTGAACTCTTCACTGCCATGACGGCCACAATTTGTCTTAATTTCTCTGAGTTTTTAACAACTTTTTCTAGACAAACTCAAAATAGCCAAACTGATTATTTATTTGCAATCTCCCACCATAACCCACTGATCTGAACAGTATCCTAGAAAATTTAATGCAAATTCCAGAATAAAGTTTACACTTGGAGAGGTCTTTGTAAAATGAACTTGATGACTTTGAAGAGAGATTGTGGCAAGAATACATAACTGGAATAAAATAATGTGTTCAATGTGATAGTGTTTCTATAATAAAAACTATTTGTTCATCAATGAGAAATTTCAATATTTGATAGAGAAATGGAAAGTAGTTGAGTATTATGTTACAATTATGAGGTATATGAAAGATAAAAGAAAAGCAAAAAAGAAAAGAAGGCAGGGGTAGAAGAAGAGTAGGGGAGTTAAGGTACAAGAAAAGAAAGAGAAGATCAAGTTAAAATGTATGTGACAGGATACATACTTTCTTAAAAATACAGTGTTGGTATACAGAGAAAAAGTCAAGTATATTAAGCAAAACATGAATGAAAACTGTCATTGCATCATATTATTATGTCCATGACTTCAGCTGCTGTGGTAAAGCACAAAAAAATTGTATTATATCATGTTGGGGCGGGGATGGTTGGGAGTGGGGTATACAATTTGCAGGACCTGGTTCCCTCCTTCCACCCATCTGTTTCCTGGGCATTGAACTCGGGTTGTCAGGTGTGGCTGCAGGTAAATATACTCACACAGCTAACTTGCTGAAAAAGAGATATGAGCAATTTAGAAAAGCATTTAAAACTGTCCAAATAATGTAAGATGTCAAGACTTTTATTACCAGAAAGTCTAAATTGCAGGAGGTATCAAAGCTCTTTATGAATACATTAGCATACATAATAAGAAAAATAACAGGCAAAAGAAGATGAAAGAAAATGAGAGTGAAGAAATGTAGATTTTCTTCAGCTCTTCACAACACACACTGTGTATCTTGTCAAAACAATATTCATTCTACTACAATTTTTCAGTTTCTTTCCCTGAATGTCAACAATTTGACACATAAAGAAGTGTAGATGCATATATAAATAATATATATCCTTCTATGCATATTTTTGTGTTTGCATCTGGAAGCATTTAGTTAGCTTCAGGACACCAGCTTACTAAAAATCCTCGATAGCCACAGATTGTCACCTCCACTAGATGGCAGTGTCAGATAATCCTCTAAAAAAGCCTTAGGTTAGTTCTTAAAATTTACTTCTGTAAACTGAATTTGATCTCTTGGTTTTGGATTATGTTGTTTTGTGTGTGTGTGTGTGTGTGTGTGTGTGTGTGTGTGTGTGTGTGTGGGTGTTTGTGTGTGTGTGTCTGTGTGTGTGTGTCTGTGTGTGTGTGTGTTATGTATGGTATTTTAAAGCTTGTAACAAACTTTTTCCATGTAAAACATTGCTTTAAGTTTTAATGTTTGTTTCTCCAATTCAGCATAGCCTTTACTCCACTTGAATAAACCTTACAAGCTAGTTTTCTGTGCTTCTAGTCTTAAACTTTAACCATGTTTTTGATGACAAGGAATGCTGATAAAAGTACTCTAGTTCAACAGAGAGTTATTATCACAAAATAATTTTTGTCCATTCTACAGTGTTTAAGAATTACTAGTTGATTTTTAAACAAAGTCAATGTAGATGCTAATAGGCCTAGCCTGGTGTGTTTCTTAAAGCAGATTTGTTCATGCAACACTTGTACTCAAAGGGGAACGCACAGGATTTCCTACAATACGCCATCTTATAAACAGTTCTTTTTGTACAAATTAATTTGTGACATATTTATGTTAGTGTGAGTAACTTCAAAACTGATGTATTATCCCAATTTATAAGAACCACTTGTATAAGTTTTATGTAGTTTTAAAAATACAAGTTTTCTTCCTAAAGTGGCTCCAAATAGATGTTCATGTCTGCCTACATCTAATATAAAAAGATTCTAAAACAATTAAACTGATTAGGCATATTACTAAAGGTGTTCAAACAACTACTTGACATGTACATCTCCAGACCTCTTCATTGGCCTTTATTCAGCAGTAAATATGCACCAAATTGCATTTTAGAAGTTTCCATATCATTTCATAGAATACAAAGCTGAAACATAAGTTAACATTTAAACACAGCACAGTATTCTATCACAACTAAAATTATTGTTCTTTACAAGACACAACAGAATCTAAAATTGAACTATGTTGTAGATTTACCTCATGCATATATCTTTATGGTATCTTTGAAAGTGAAATGAATGGCTCTTTAAACACATTTTATACTATTTTGGAAACTTGTATACTGCAACACCGTCTATTGTAAGGAAAATGTATTTTTCCATGCAAAAATCTACACAAATTGGTTTTGATGATATGGAAAGCTTTTCACAGTATCACTCATCTGGTGCAAATGTACTGAGAAACCTTTCTGAACTTTTGTGACTTTAGAGGCAACTAAAAAAAAAGCCATGCTAGGTAAAGTAAATACAAACTAAATTTTTTTAAAAAGGGCAAGGCAGATGCAAGAAGAATAGAAAACACAGGCTTCAGAGTAAACCCATGTCTGCTGCCAAACAAGTCTATTTTGTGTCCAGTGTACATTCACACTTGTGATCTCACTTTGATAATCTACTACCTTTTATATCAGCCCCCTGAAGGCAAATCAAGCTTGCATACATCCAGATACAGCACCACAACCACACTCTCGTACACAAGCATTCCATGACTAGGAGTCCACTTCATGCATAAAGAGCCATAGAATTGAATGATGAACCTGGCTCTCTACCATGAAGCCAGATATCCATTCATCACTGTCCACTCACACACTGTTTCACAGCAAGGCCTAGGCTCATTTTCCTTGACTTATATAAGCACTATTTTATGCATACAAGGCTTGATGATGATAGTCCTTCACTTTTCCTTTCAGATGCTGAAGACCTGTGACCTGTAGCCCCTTTCCTCTTAACCTAAATATACATTCATGACAAGTTTACCTTGACCTCATTTGGGCATTTTCTGTGATTCCAAATAAAATCTTCACATTTTTTTCTTCTGGTTTAATGTGGTAGCAGATCCCATGAGCCAAGCTTGATGGATCAAACCTCTGTGGTGTGTGTGTGTGTGTGTGTGTGTGCTGCAGTGTACCTCACTTCCACAATATCTTTCTAAAACTAAAACCCCTCTGTTGGTACATTGGCAGGGGAATTGAATCCAAATCTTCCTCCTGGAACCGCCTCTGGGTCAAGACTTGGATCTTCATCAGTATCATCTGAAGAGAAGAACAGGTCAATGATCTCGTAGGCTGATTTGTAGATGTCTTCATTTTCATGATTCTGAAGTTGTTCAATTTTCTCCAGTCCACCACATTCTTCTATGAGACTGGCTATGGACTCTCCTTCTTCTTCAGCCACTTTTAATATACTACACAATCCATCAAGTACTATTTGCACAACTTGTGCATCTTTTACAGTCAGCAAATTACAAAAAGGTGGAATAATATGTTGTTGGACAAGATAGACCACTTGGTCTTTCGTCCCACTAATTGTCATGTTACTTATGGCCCAAGCAGCTTCTTTTTGTGTGCAAAAATCTCCCTTATCCAAAAGGTGGATTATCATTGGTACTAGATGGGCATCAATTACTGCCTGAACTTGATGCTGATTTCCTGCAGTGATGTTGGAGAGCAACCACACTGCATCTTTATTAATTTTCTCTTTAGGTTGAGTGAGGAGTGCTGGAAAGTGTGAAAGAGCATCACAGTTTAAAACTACTTGTGTTTGCTCATCAGTTCCAGTGACTATGTTGCCCACAGCTCTGAGTGCAGCAGTTTGAATTTTAACTTCCTGGTGGCTAAGTAGAGGAATCAAATGAGGAACTATTCCAGAGTCTATTACCATCTGTATCTGTTCATTGCCAGCATCCGTAAGGTAGGAGAGAGCCCAGGCAGTATCTGCCAAAACATATACATCTGTATGCTGAATTAGTACACAGAGAGCTGAAAGAATCTCCTGGATCGCTTCCATTGGTGGCGGCGGGTCTTTGTGGCGACATAAATTGACCAAAACCCAGGTAACATTTCTTAAGAATGTTTTAGAAATACATGGACTTATGAATGAAATCAGAGGCTTTACAACTCCAAGACCTATCACATAATCTCTACACTGAGGACCATCACCTATGATATTTCCCAGTGCCCACACTGCCTGCTCAGAGATGTTATGATGGGGTGAATGCAGTAGCCTCAGGAAAAGTGGCACAGCATTGGCCTGGACCACTGCTTGAGTATCTTCAGATGTTCCGGATGCAATGTTTGTCACAGCCCATGCAGCTTCAAACTGTAAAGAAGGATTGTCATCTCTTTCAAGACAGTGAACTAAAATAGGCAATATTCCACATTTTATAAAGTCATTAATTGGTGGATTTCGGCCACTGGACAAAAGCTTCCTCGCAGCTTGAACTGCACGAAATTGAATTCCTGGGTTATCACTTGAAGCATTTTGAACAATATCTTCCAAAGAGGTATTGTGCACTCTATAATCACCATCTATATCAGAGTCTTCACAGATATCTTCATGTGGTACATTCCTTCTTTTTAAGAGATGTTCATCTCTTCTATTCTTCCTTAATTCAACTACAACTTCATTTCGTTGTCTTCTCATAGTCTCCAAATCACAGCCATTGTTCTTTAAATTCTTGAGCCGTTGGTTGTCTAATCTGTCGTTGTCCACCATGGCTGGCTGGGTGGGTGACTCTCCTCTACCAACCCCCAACCCCTGCCGCATGCCACCCAGGCCCCCGTGGGGTCCCAACCACCACGTGACACCAACGCTCCCAGGAAGCTGGTCTCCGCCTGCACCACCGCCCAGCCAATCCCTTCCTCTCTTGGGGCCTCGGCCTCTGCTCCACCACTGTCCGCTCCTGTTCCAAGCCCAGGCATCACAGCAGCTCAAGTGAGACAACCGAGTCAGCAAGGGCGGCAGAAGTAGCAGCCTGGATTTCTAGAAGCTTTTTTAAAAATATGTGCGTTTCAGCAACTAAAACACGAGAAGCTGAGAACAAAGTTACCCAGTCACAAGCATTCGTCTTGATGTGTTCTTCTAGATGCTTCAAGTGTACATGCATATAGGTAACTGAAACAATACAAAAGTACCATACTTTCACTCACACTACGAGTATTTTGATAAAAAAAAAATACACCATAACATCCCAGTATGTCCAAAAAAATTGTAATCCGGTCTTCCTTGGCAACAAAAATTTCATAGAAGACAAAAAATGACAAAAAAATGAGGATAGAAACACTGGAGAAATTACAATGAAAATTCATTTATTCCTTCAATGCTCAGCTTACAAGGAAACACAAAGCAAAGAACACATTAAGCATAGCATTCCTAAGTTTATCATCAAATTTATATACTAAAATATAAGAAGGAATGCATGTTCCTGCTCAATAAATGTATTTCTATGAAGCAGATACAACATGCACCTATGGCAGGGGATCTCAGAATGTCAGTCTCAACACAGCCCTGCAGATATCACACTGTCTAGATCTTGGCTTAACAATTCTACATGCAAGAGGAATCTTCTCTATTAATGCTACCAAATTCACTAGCTATACTTTTAACCAACCACATGCCCTCCTTTAGAACATAAAGTTCTATCAATGGATGGATACAAAACAAAGTTCAGATGTTGTGGAATGAACTTTGTACACAATAAAAACAAGTACTTTCACAAAAAATGTACATATGGACTCCTGGGTCCAGTTGTAAACTGTGTTCTAGATGTGCTGGTCCTAGCAATGGGCCCTTTTCTCATCCATCCCCTTCTCCGCTCAACTCCAGTTCAGGAGTTGTAAACAATAGTGATGACAGTAAGAAATTAACTAAATCTACCCCAAGAAGGCAGACCTTCCAAAGACTAGAAGTACATCTATAGTGATTATTTTTGCTACTTTTAACAACCTTTGGGCACTGGGACTTAGTGTCTAATACCCTAATACCTGGCAATATTAATAGACTTTGTTTCAAAGCAGTAGGAGAATGTACATAATGGTCTGATAGGGTGGCTCAGAAGGTAAAGGTACTTGCTACCAAGCTAGTGAGCTGGGTTTGCTCTCCAGGATCCACATGATAGGAGGAGAATTGATTCACAAATTGTCTTTTAGCCTTTACACAAGTGCAGTGGCTGCTTGTACTCACATGCATACACTAATTCTTAAAAAAAAATACACTGCATTGTAAAAGTAGAGGGCACAAGATTCTTTTGAGTATTGTTTTGTTATTTCACAGGAATGGTTAGTTACACTGGAAGTATGAAATTGTTAAACTTAGTCTAAGAAGATACTATTACAAGGTAGTGGAGGTGAGGTAGGGGAAAGAATAGTCTCCAGAATAAAACACACAGTTCCTGAGGGCTGATTTAGCTTGTCTAGACATTGTTTAAGTGTGCATTTCAATTAAATTTGTTTTTACACTGATCACACTTCACTCACCCCCTCCCATCATCTCTATCCTCACCGTAAATTTCTCTCTCTCTCTCTCTCTCTCTCTCTCTCTCTCTCTCTCTCTCTCTCTCTCTCTCTCTTTCTCTCATATTTTATGGCCTGCTAAGATTATGGGATGTGTGACCATGAGTTTGTATCTATCCATTGAAGATTACTGGGTCTTTTAAACTTTTCTCTATGATTTGGAGTTTTCCAACAAACAAGAAAGCATATGATATTTGAAATAATTATATCATGCATAAGAAAATAAGTGAGTAATGTGATGTGGCCAGTTTTAAGTCATAATTTTGATGTTTACTTGTATTGTGCACATATAATCTATTCTTGTTAGTATCTTTAGGTAACAAGTGTGTTGTATAAGGTTTCTGGCCTAGACTTTTGGGCCTAGCCCTGAGATTCAGACCTACCTGCAGCCCCACTGTTATTTAACACCGAATAATCACACAAAAGCTTATATTAATTTTATGCTGATGGCCCTAGGACCCAGGCATATAACTTGCTAACTCTTTATTCTTAAACTAACCAATGATTTTTATCCTGTTCAACCATGCAGCTTGGTATCTTTTCTCAGAGCAGCAGTTCAGCTTCTTCCCACTGCTTCTACTGGTGACTTCTATGGCTTTCTTTGGCATCTCAGCTCTGTTCTTCCTGTTCCCTGAGTTTTCCTAGTCTGGTAGCTCTGCCCACACTTCCTGTCTGTCTTCAGCTAATCAGCATTTTTATTAAACTGGTAGGTGGGACAATTATTTACAGTGTAATAACATAATCCCACTATACAAGTGGAATATTGAGGTTGTTCTTTTCTTCCAACATCATTTTTCCCAAAACATAATTTTGGAAAGGGAGAAAATTAAAAATGAGGGTCAAGAATGAGAGAAGAAAGAAATTCTGTCATTATCCAAATTATTACATGTGCCATTAAATGGTTGATTCTTTATGTCTACAGTTGACAATGAAATAGCCTATATTCATAGGAAACATAGATGAAACTAGCCACTGACCATATAAAGTTTCTACAGGTATGTTAATTTATTATGGTTTGTGAACTGGTTAAGGTTGGCTACATTTATCTTTCAAGACTTTTGCATGAAATTATTTTTTCCAATTGTAAATACAGCCTCTTTTCTAAGAAACTGTAGTTATAGGCTCAAATTGTAAAATCTATTCAGTTAATAAAAGTCTACTTATTTCAGGTTTCTATGAGTCACTGTAACATGCCATATTTGATAGTGAAAAAATGATACATTAAAATAACTGCTCCTTTACCAAAAGCTTATAATTAATCACCTAATTAAATTACATTTTAGAGCCAACGTTTGATCATTTACTAGCACTTAAAATTCATACACCATAATAATAACATTTAATCACTGTGCAAAAAAGAAAATAAATACTGATACCTTTAAAAGCAAAACTCAAGTCTTATCAACAGGATTTTTTATAAATTATATGTAACTCTTAAAAAATGTTCATGCTGGCCATGAACTTAGTTAAAACTGTACTGTATTGGTCACTTACAGAATATCAGCATTCAGTCTGTAGTTCTTGCATTAAAGGTTAGACAAGATCTCAGAGGCAGCCATGTGCATGTGAACGTTTTCTCTCTCTCTCTTGCTGTTGAACAGAATGCTGACTCTCAGGTAGAATGATAAAGTGACTACAAAAAAATGTATGTGTACAGACAAACCCAAATATTCTATGAAAAATTCATATTCAACAGACAACTTATTCAGCTTTTACATTGTATTATAAATTCCTCTATATTTTCTTTAACTGAATCTTTAGTTCAATTGCCTCTTAGTGTGGTGTAAGAAGTATTATCCATGAACTTTCAGAGTTTACACATGAAACTCTAAACATAAAATGTTATGCCATTTTCCCTTCCCTTCCCTTCCTCCTTCCCTCCTTTCCTCCATCCCTCTTTTTTAATCTCTTTCCCTTTCTCTTCTTTTCTTGGTTTCTTCTTAAAATTCATATCATTAGAACTGATATGAACCTCACTCTGTATCTTAAACTAGGCTCAAACTCAAGGCAATCCTTTTGCTTCAACCTCTGCAAACCAAGTACTGGAGACATATACTATAGCTCTTAGTTTTGAATTTAATTCTGAATTTTTACACATTTTGAAGGTGCAGTTACAATGTGAGTTAACATCTTCTTCCAGTAATATAATCAAAATATATGTGTATTCATTTAATAAGACAAATATAAAATGCTAGTTAGATGGACATTAAAATTAAATATTTAAACAAGAGCAAGCAATAAATTTTAAGATAAGTAACTAGCACTCCCATTAATTATCAGGAATAACCAAATGAACAAATATTCACTTGCAAGGAATAGAGCATATCACACTATCTAACTCACCTATATGACTCAAAAACTCTAAGACAATTAAAAGGACACTTATAGGAACAAACAACTATACATATTTGTATATAATAGTATATGTAGCTTTAAAATGTATACAAGAAAAGATTGACATCTAAAATATCTTTTCTTGTTTTTAAGGCTGTCTCAATTGTCCTTAATAATTACATAATTTGTTATATTTCCAAATATGACTATTACAGAACACATGCAATAGTTATTGCATATTTATGATTAAAATATAATCTGAAAACTAAAAGGGGGTTCCTCTTAAGGGCCTTTTTAAAGAACAAATGTCTTTTTAAAAGAAATTAATGTTGTTGTCATTCAGCTCAAGGTGCAGCAGTCAAGTTGGTAAGACTTCATAAAAATAGTTGATGATCTTTCTAGAAGATACAATTTCATAGAAAATGTCATGTTCCCATCCCTTACCACCCTAGGTCCACCTATAAGATCTATTCTATTTCCCTTTCCCAGGGAGATCCATGTATACTCCCTCCTCTTGAGCCCTGCTTGTTACTTAACATCTCTGGGTTAAGCATGATTATCTAATATCTACTTATAAGTAAGTGCATACCATGTTTGTCTTTCTGAGCCTGGATTACCTCATTCAGAATGATTTTTACTAGTTTTATTCATTTGACTCCAAATATCATCATGTCATTGTTTTTAATATCTGAGTAATAGTCCATTATGCAAACGTTCCACACATTCTTTATCTATTCTTAAGTTGAGAAACATCTGGGTTATTTTCAAGTTCTGGATATCATAACTAAAGCTGCTATAAATAGACTTAGGAAGAATGGCACCTCCTTTGGATATATGTATAAGAATTGTATGCCTTGGTCTTAAGGTAGGTTTATTCCCAATTTCTTAAGGAACTGTCAAATTTATTTCATAGTGGCTGTACAAGTTTATGTTTCCACCAACATCAAGAAATATTTAACTTGCTCTATATCATTACCATTGTGAACTTTCATTTATGTGTTTGATATGAGCCATTCTGACAGATGTAAGATGAAATTTCAAAGGAGTTTGGTTCTATTTCCCTGATGGCTAAAGATGTTGAACATTTCTTTACATATTTCTCAGCAATTTGAGATTCTTATGTTGAAAATTTTCTATATAGATCTGTGTACCATTTTCTAATTGGATTATTTGGTTTGCTACAACATAGTTGCTTCCTTTCTTTATATATATTTTTTGTGTTAGCCCTGAGAGTGATGGGGAGTTGGCGAATATCTTTTCCCATTCTGGTAGTCTGACATTTTGCCTTTACTTTTCAGTTTCTGTGATCTTATTTATCAGTTATTGAGCTTAGTGTCCACACTATCAGTGTTCTGTTCAAGAAGTTGTCTCCAGTGTCAATGTATTCAAAACTATTCCCAACTTTCTATTTTCTCAGACTCAGTATATCTGGGTTTATGTTGAGGTGTTTGATACACTTGGATTTGGGTTTTGAAGAAGACAATTTTGATGGGGATTGCATTCAATCTGTAGACTGCTTTTGGTAAAATGGTCATTTTACTATATTAATCATACTGAATCATGTTCATGGGCAATCTTTGCACCATATGATATATTAATTAATTTCATTCTTTAAAAACTTGAAGTCTTTGTTATACAAGGCTTCTACTTTCTTGGTTAGAGTTACCCCAAGATATTTTATATTACTTGTGGTTATTTTGAAGGTCATTGCTTCTCTGGTTTCTTTTTCATCACATTTGTCATTTTCTTAAAGGAGGGTTCCTGATTTTTTAAGTTAATTTTCTTTCTCAGATATTCCCTGATAGAATTCTGGGGAATCACAATGTGTACTATCATAACATCTGTAAGTAGCAATACTTTGACTTCATTAACAACTTGTGTCCCCTTGATCTACTTTAGTTAACTTCTTGTTCTAGCTTGAACTTTAAATAATGTGTAAAATATATATGGAGGGAGTGGATAGCTTAATCTTGCTCCTGATTTTACTGAAATTGCTTTGAGTTCCTCTCTATTTAATTTAATATTGGTTATAGATTTGATATAAATTGCCTTTATTATGTTTATTTATGTCCCTTATATCCCCGTTGTCTCCAAAACTTTTATCAGAAAGGGACATTGGATTTTTTGTCAAAGGCTATTTAAGTGATGGATTATATTGACATGCTCTTGTGTATTGGACCACCCTTGCATGTCTGGGATGAAGCCTACTTGGTCATGGCAAATAGTCTTTTTGATATGTTCTTGGATTCAATTTGAGAGTATTGAATATTCTTGCATCAATGTTCATTAGTGAAATTGGCTTGTAATTGTCTTTGTGTCGATTGTGATCAGAGTGATTGTGCCTCATAAAGTAAATTTAGCAATGTTCCATTTGTTTCTGTGGAAACTAAAGTCCCAACACCTTGAGGCCTAGAGCTAATTTTGGGGCTGAGAAGTTTCTAGTCCCCAGGCCTCAGAAGTTTCAAAACCCCCAAGGCTAAACACCTGAGGCCACTTGCCTAAGGTCCTAAGTAATCAGAGGGCATTCTGGCCCAGCTAGAAGGCATTTTCTTCCCAGCCTAAGACAATCAATCAAGCTGCTCACTTGCCAGCAATAGTAAAGAAACTTTTTCTGGGCCCATCACTCCCCAACCTGATAACAACATATTTTTTTTCTTTTTCTTTTTTTTTTTTGAGCAATTTAATATGAGACTGTATCCATCTCATCTATATCATTACATTTAAACTATTTCAAAAACATCTATTTATAACCAACACAATCTTGACTGGTACTGACAAAATGTATATCTCATCTGGTTTTCTTACAACGTCTGTACAATTTATTGGAAAACCAAAGAAAATTTTTATTCAAATCATAACAAATTTGGACTAAGATGTGGGCACAATTCCTGGAGATGCAAGTTTTGTCTTGTGGACATATTGATACTCTAACCTGGTAATGGCCCATAAATCAAACATGCCCTTAAAATACAGCTTTAAGAATTAGGATTAACCCCTTAAACATGTATCATTTTTATCAATATGACTATTAACACTCTCTAAAGATGATTTTCAAAAGGCCACTCTAGAAGAAGAATGAAATTACAGATCACCAATGATGAAAACACCTGTAGTTTTGTCCAGGTAGAGATGGACAGTGGCAATCTAGGTTTATAAAATTCTTTTTTTTAACTATTTATTTATCATCACTTATTATTATATAAAAACACTTTTGTACTGAAATTCTTTTGTCTTTCTTTTTAATTTTTTATTATGAATAAAGTCACATTTCTTATCCATGTATATTCTTGTTCAAGGTCCCTTACATATCCCACCACCTCCAGTCACTCTCTCTTCTCCATATCTTCCCATCTTCTCCCCAGCAAGGGCAGGAGGTCCCAAGGTCCCAGTACAGCTTAGTTCAGCATCCACTCCTGGCAGATTCGGTTTCCTCACCCCAACATCAAGACTGAGTCAAGTGTTCCTCTAGAGGGAGTAGCATACATGGTGCTAATCCAAGGTGTTACAGATACTAAGCTGTTCATTGGTTGTGGTTTGCAGCTTGGACATGCTATGCTTTTTGCTTTTTTGTTCAGAGTCCACTAATTAGTGGGTACATACCCTTCTTATCTTTCTGTGTATGTGATACATCACTCAGAAGCATATTCTCCACCTCGATACATTTGCCTACAAATTTTAGGATATCATTTTTCCTTACTGCTGAGTAGAACCCCATTGTGTACATGTACCACAGTTTGTTAATCCATTCTTCAGTTGAAGGGCATCTAGGTTGTTTCCAGGTTCTTGCTATTACAAATAATGCTGTTTTGAACATAGTTGAGCTAATACCCCCATAATGCATTCCAGAGTGGCTGAACAAGCTTACACTCCCACCAACAATGGAAGAGTGTTCCCCTGTTCAGCAACCTTTCCAGCATAGAGTGTCATTTCTGTCATTGGAGCATGAGTGATCTTTGCATTTTCTGATATCCTCTTCAGTTTCATTTTTCAGTGATTAAAATTTTTGTCAAATAAACCTATTACTTCTTTAGTTATAGTTACTCCAAGGTATTTAATGCTATTTCCAGCTATATAAAGGGTGATATTTCCCTTATTTCTTTTTCAGCCCTTTTATGTTTAGTGTATAGGAGGCCTACTAATTTCTTTGAGTAGATAAAGCATGTATGTATGAATGAAATTTTCAATTTAAGAAGTCAAAATGAAAACAAAAAGAATGCTTAACATAATGTTAATTCATTGCCTAAAATAGACATTTCAGAATTTGAACATAGGTAATATTTGATATATAATAATGAGAAACAGATAAACATATTGAAATCACACATTGAGTTTGCCCTTCTGAGATGTATATTCATCTACACATAGAAGCCTTCCTTGATTGTCCTATTACATGTTTAATTACAGATATGTGTCCAAAGCAACAGAACCAAATTGTCTGTTTAAGGTACAAATGAACAAGGAGTATATGATTAGCTGCTTCATCTGCACAGTATTATGTTCTGCATTACAGTAACTTCACAATTTACTCCAAAGATTCTGGATACATGTTATTGCAGCACTAGATTACTAGAGGAAATATCAAAACAGCTGCACATGTATACCCTGAAGTACAGAGGAGAATTCAGAATCTATGAATAATAACCAAATAATGTATGAACATGTTTCACACATTTGTCTATAGGTAAGAGAACAATAAAAATGAAACTTAGAAGGACATTATGATTAGAAATATAAAATTTACATATACAATATGTATAAATACATATATTATATATAATGTATATATAGTTTATAAATAAATACATTATATAGTATATATATTTATATATAAATACATATACATATTATATATAATATTTTCTAAAGCACTCTTTTTAAAAAAATATTTGTTATTTTAAGTGATGTGTATATGAGTGTATGCATGTACACCACGTACATACATAAACTCATGGAGATCAGAAGAGGAAACTGGATCCTCTAGAACTAGAGTTACAGTCAGTTATGAATTGCTATATGGTTGCTGGAAAACTAACTCAGGTCTTATACAAGAGGAGGAAATGTTCTTAAGGGTTGAAGTATCACTTCAGCCCTATATCGAGTAAACTTAAAAGTCATTCCCCTTGATCTTTGTGCTCTCCCCATGGTGCTATTAACCTTTCTGGATTTTTGTGCTTTCCCTGCTTTTCCTTAAGTATCTGTCAGGATTATAGGGGACCTTTGAGTATCAGTTCATGTAATTATTTCTTTTTCCTGAAAGGTCTATTCTCTAATCCCTTCTTTTTAATGATGTTTTATCTTTTAGGAGCTTGCTTGGCCAAGTATCTCAAGTGCAGCAAATGTTGGGGTTTCTCTTGCTTTATTATTGTTATTATTAAATTATAATTTATATCTTAGAACCTGTTCTAAACTGCTGTGTTCACTATCTGTGGGATCTCAGCATGGGGCATGAATCAGTGATCTTCCCCACCCCCTGATCCCATTACTTATCCTCAGTGGATGTAAACATGGTATCTGGGAACTAATTTAAAGCTTGGTGCCCAAGCACTCTAGGGATTTGAAAGCAATAGGATGAAAGCATGAAGAGGAATGTCTCTCCTTATGTGGGTTTCTTTCTTTCTTTCTTTCTTTCTTTCTTTCTTTTTTTTTTGCATATCTTTCATTTACAAAAAAGTCAATGTAGTTCACATTTTTTGAGATAAGATTTTAAATATGTATCATCACACATGACTTTTTTATCAAAAAGAAAGTTATAATATAAGAAAACAGGTACAGTAACTAGTAAAAATATACAAGCAATACTTACACCAGTAATATCTAGCCCAAGAACAATTTACAAAAATAAAAAAATATTTCATTATTTATTCCAATTCACAGAGTCAAAAGGATTGTACCTAATTCTCTTTCTATTTTTTCTACTTATCCAAAATGCTACATTTTCTTTCTTTTTTTTCTAGTTTATTTATTTTGTATTTATCAAAAGAAACAGTAAAATGAATTTAAAATGCTGAAAAGTTAACAATAACTATAAAGAAGATAAAAATCATAAGCATAACTTATCAAGGGTGAATTCAAATAAGATTGCTACAAATATATTTACTTAGTGTTCAGCTTTCCCTCTGAATTTTTTTTTCCATCCCTGGATATCCGTATTCAAGGTCCCTTCCCCCTCCCACCACATCAGGTCATTTTTCTTCTCTGCAACTCCCCATCCCCTCCCTGGGCAGAGAGCAGAAAGTCCTATATCCCACTGACCCAATAATGTTTGGATCAGTCTCCACTCCTGGCCAAATCCAGTTTTATCCCCCCTCCCTCAAGAGTGAGTCAGGTGTTCCTATAGTTGGAGTGGAATCCAAAGGGTCAGTTCAGGGTGTTTCTGATCCCATGCTGTTCAGTGGTTGTGGTTTGCAGCTTGGGCATGCTTGGCTTTTTTCTTGTTTGTTTGTTTAGAGACCACTAATGAGTGAGTACATCCCCTGCTTATCTTTCTGAGATTGTGATAACTCGCTCAGGAGCATATTCTCCAAATCCATCCATTTGCCTGCAAATTTTAGGATATCATTTTTTCTTACTGCTGAGTAATTTTCTTACTGCTGAGTATTCCATTGTGTAGATGTAACACAGTTTGTTAATCCATTCTTCAGTTGAGGGACATCTAGGTTGTTTCCAGGTTCTTGCTGTTACAAATAATGCTGCTATGAACATAGTTGAGCTAATACCTTTGGAGTGTGAATGTGCCTCTTTAGGGTATATACCCAGAAGTGGTATTGCTGGGTCCTTGGGGAGATCGGGTCTCAGTTTTCTGAGAAACTGCCATATTGCATTCCAAAGTGGCTGAACAAGCTTACATTCCCAACAACAATGGAGGAGTGTTCCCCTTGCTCCACATCCTCTCCAACATTGGCTGTCATCTGTACCTTTCATCTTAGCCAATCTAACAGGTGTAAGGTGGTATCTCAAAGTTGTTTTGATTTGCATTTCTCTGATGGCTAAAGATGAAGAGCACTTTTTCAGGTACCTTTCAGCCATTCGTAGTTCCTCTACTGAGAATTCCCTTTTTAGATCTGTACCCCATTTTTTGATTGAGTTATTCAAGGTTTTGGGCTCTAGATTCTTGAGCTCTTTATATATCTTAGAGATCAGTCCTCTATCACTTGTAGGGTTGGTGAAAATCTTTTCCCATTCTGTAGGCTGCCGTTTTGTCCTATTGACAGTGTCCTTGGCTTTGCAGAAGCTGCCTAGCTTCAGGAGATCCCACTTGTTGATTGTTGGTCTTAGTGTCTATGCCACTGGTGTTATATTTAGGAAGTGGTGGCCTGTGCCAATTTATAGAAGTGTCTTTCCCATTTTGTTTTCTATCAAGTTCAAAGTGGCTAGATTTATGTTGAGGACTTTGATCCACATGGATTTGAGTTTTGTGCAGGGTGACAGGCTCGGATCTATTTGCATTTTTCTACACACTTCCATCCAGCTATGCCAACACCATTTGTTAAATATACTATCTTTTTTCCATTGAATGTTTTGGGACTCTTTGTCAAAGATCAGGTGTTCATAGGTTTTTGTGATAATGTCTGGATCCTCAATTCTTTTCCATTGTTCCACTAGTCTGTTTTTATGCCAGTACCAGGCTGTTTTTATTACTGTAGTTCTATAGTATAGCTTGAAGTCAGGGATGGTGATACCTCCTGAGGTTCTTTTGTTGAGTAAAATTGTTTAGGCAATCCTGGCTTTCCTGTTATTACAAATGAAATTAAGTATTGTTCTTTCAAGGTCCAAAAAATATTGTGGTGGGATTTTGATGGGCAGTGCATTGAATCTGTAGATTGCCTTTGGTAGAATTGCCATTTTTACTATGTTGATCCTGATCCTACCAATCCAGAAACATGGGAGAGCTTTCCATTTTCTGATATCCTCTTCAATTTCTTTCTTCAGTGATTTAAAATTTTTGTCAAATAGGTCTGTTACTTCTTTGGTTATAGCTACTCCAAGGTATTTAATACTATTTGCAGCTATTATGAAGGGTAATGTTTCCCCTATTTCTTTTTCAGCTCTTCCATCTTTAGTGTATAGAAGGGCTACTGATTTCTTTGAGTTAATCTTGTATCATGCTACATTGCTGAAGGTATTTATCAGCTGTAGCAGTTCCTTGGAAGAATTTTGTGGGTCAATTATGTATACAATCATATCATATGCAAATAGAAATAGCTTCACTTCTTCTTTTCCAGTTTGTATCCCCTTAATCACTTTGTGTTCCCTTATTGCTTTAGCTAAAACTTCGAGAACTATATTGAATAGATAAGGGAAGAGAGGACATCCTTGTCTAGTTCCTGACTTTAGAAGGATTGCTTTCTGTTTTTCTCCATTAAGTTTGATACTGGCTGTCAGCTTCTTGTAATTTGCTTTTATTATATTTAGGTATTCTCCCTGTATTCCTGATCTCCCCAAGACTTTTATCATGAAGGAGTGTTCAAGTAGGCTTTATCCAGAAATGCAGGGATGGTTATACATACAAAAAAACATAAATGTCATCCATCATATAAACAAACTGATGGAATAAAAACACATGATTATATCCTTAGATGTTGAAGGAGCCTTTGACAAAATCCAACCCTCCTTTATAATAAAAGTCCAAGAGAGATAAGGAATACAGAAAAATATCTGAAAACAATAAAGGCGACTTACAAGAATCCTTTGGCCATCATAAAACTAAATGGAGAATTACTCAAATCAAAACCACAAAAATCAGTAGCTAGACAAGACTGTCCTTTCTCCCCTCATCATTTTGATAGAGTTCTCAATATTTTAGCTAAAGCAGTAAGAAAATGAAAGGAGATTTAGAGGATACTAATTGTAAAAGAAGAATTGAAACTATCTCTATTTGCAGATGATATGATTTTATATATAAGTGATCCACAAAATTCTACCAGGGAAATCTACAGCTGATAAACACTTTTGTAGCGGGAAATCCGAAGTTACGCAAAAAAACTGCGCTGGAGTGCTGAGCCGGGGGAGTCGGTCGTCTAGGGGGAAACGACTAAAGAGCGCCGCACCAGAATACGGAAGCATCTTGTCGCTGGATGAGTGACGTGGGAGGAAGGACCAGCCGGCTGGGACTGCTCCCACTCTGCTGCACAGATCATTACATGGATAGCTCCTGCTCTGCATGGTTAGGATTGCTCTGGCTCTCCACGGTTGGGACTTCTCCTGCTCGCTGCAGTGTGAATCGTTCATGCTCTCCAAGGTCCTGCTCTTCGCTTCTCCGTCCTTCTCCTACTTTTTCTCCTCCTTCCCTGGAACAATCCCTGTTATGTAAGTAACTTTTAAATAAAAATCCTTAGTTAGTATATATTTCTTGGTGGGTTAGTACCGCGATAATTGGCGGCCCAACGTGGTGCTGACTCCACGGAACCCGGCTGGGTTCCTCAACCTTGGTTTTGGGACTTGCTCCCAGCCACGCGTGGTTCTGCGCTAGGAAACAAAGGCTGCACGAGGAATTCCTTCGGGTACTTTACTGCCACTGCTGATCTCAATTGCGACATCTGCTGGCCGCAAGTCCTCATTACATCTGAGTAAGGTAATTTTTTTCTTTTCTTTCAAAATGTCTGACCAAATAAATGTTCAGAATTTTACCCATTTTTTCACAATGGTGATAGAGGATTATTTTCAGGATTATGCATTTGGAGGCTATCTCAACCCAGAAGTTGTTTTGCTTTTTTGTGCGATAATATAATTTATACCTACCTATTTTAAAGGATCCCAGCATAGAGATGAACACATTCCCCATAGGGGGTATGAGGCTAAGATGTGTGACATGGATGAACATATTAAGTTAATTAAGAAGCTCATTGCCTCCATAGAGGAGAGGTCTACATTGATTAAAGAGGAATATAGAGCTTATATTGATGAAAAATTTAGGAAACTGGATCAGAAAGTACTAGAACGTGTAGATGTGGGGAATGAGAGAATTTTCCACTCTATAAAATTGTTGGAGAGGTCATTTATAGAGAACTTTAAAACACTGGAAAAGATCACTACTGCTAGGTTACAAGATCATTAGGGTCGTTTGGAGATTTTAGAAAAGGATTTTGAGGTAACATCTGCCCAAGAAAACCCAGAGCCCCCTCTTAAAAGATGCTGCAGTAGGGAAAGTTCCTCACCTAGAGTGGTTACAATGAGGGGACTACCCCTTACTACTCCAACTCTATTCCCAGTTGTGGCAGAGACCAAAAAACCACATTCACGTGGAAGAGCTTCAGACAATGTGGGATATTCTTATGAACCTATCCACATGAAGGATCTAAAAACACTAAAAGAAGCCATAGTGACATATGGCATACAATCATCTTTTGTGAAGCAATACATAAATTCATGGTCAGCACAGTATCGGGTAATTCCTAATGGCTGGAAGAATTTGGCAACTGCAGAGTTGAATGATAGTCAAAGCTTGCAGTGGAGGAATTGGTTTAGGGAAGAGGCTAAAGCCTTGAAATCTCGAGATCAAACTGGGAATGTTACCATCTCCAAGGACCAAATCCTTGGGGAAGGCTAGTTTGCTGATGTATCAATTCAGGCTACTTATGAGGACCATGCTCTGTTGCTGTGCTGTACTGCTGCCTTAAATGCTTGGGAAAGGGTTTTAGACTCAGGACAGAGAATTGAGTCATATACTCAGATTAAACAAGGTCTGAAGGAGTCTTATACAGACTTTTTATAGAGGTTGACTCAGGCTGTAAATAGAGCAGTGTCAGATTCAGAAGTTTGGAAACAATTGATACTCTCTTTGGCCTTTGATAATGCTAATATGACATGTAAGAAATTGATCATGCCATTAAAGATCAAAGGTGCACCCATAGAAGAATGAATTCAACTTGCAATTAAAGTTGAATATCTACACTCTGATGAAGAGAATTGGGTAGGACAAGCCATTGCTAATGTTAAAGTGAGAAATCAAAACATTACTTGTTTCAATTGTGGTAAGCCAGGCCATATATAGGGGAATTGTAGGCAAGGCATATATGGGAATTATCCCAATCCCAGGAGTGACTTAAACAGAAGGCCACTACCTCCTGGACTATGTAGGAGATGTAACAAAGGCAGACATTGGACAAATGAGTGTAGATCTTATATTTATGGTTGTGAGCCTAGCCTTTAACGGCTGAGCCATCTCTCTAGCCCAGAGTGTAGATCTGTAAGAGACATAGATGGCAAGCTTTTAATATCGGGAAACATAACTCGGGGCTTCCCCCTGGAAGCCCCCAAGAGTCCAACCTCCAAGCCAAAAAAGGTTCAGTCATATCCAGTCACAGTGGAAGAGCAGTTTCCTCAGGACGAGTAACAAATCCCAAGCCTGAAACAGTAGACCATATAGCCATAGACAATAGATTGCCTTTACAAGAGAAGTTGATGGTATCCAGTAAACCAATAAAATGCATATTTTGGCACACCTCCATAAATGAGCAAAGACTAAAGTTGACAATAAGGATAGACAACATTTTTATGCAAGGCTTAGTTGACATGGGAGCCAATGTTTCAATCATAACTCCACAGGCGTGGCACCCCAGGTGGCCTCTGAATGAGGTAGATGTTCAATTTTTAGGTATTGGGATATTGTCTCAGGTAAAACAGAGTGTGAGCTGGCTCGAATGCATAGGACCAGAAGGACAGAGAGGAAGATTAAAGCCATACATGGCCAACATAACAGTGAACTTATGGGGTTGTGACCTACTACAACAACGGAACACTCAAATTAAGATCCCTCCAGGCTTAAATATCAACCAAAGACCCAATCATGGACTTGAAAGCAATACTTCAAGAGGCTATGTAAAACAGCCGCCAGTTATTCAGGTTGCACAACAACACAGTCTCAAAGCTGCAGGCACCCCAAAGACACTAACAGCCCTGCCTTTGAAATGGTTGACAGACAAATCTATTTGGGTCCAAAAATGGCCTTTGACAGAGGAGAAATTGCTAGCCCTAGAACAATTAGTACAGGAGCAGTTACAAGCTCAGCATATTGAAGAATCAACCAGCACATGGAATTCCCCCGTATTTGTGGTCAAAAAGAAATCTGGGAAATGGAGAATGGTGACAGATTTAAGAGCAATTAATAAGGTGCTCAAGCCCATGGGCACCTTACAGTCTGGTATACCTTTACCTTCTTTGCTACCTAAAGGATGGCCTATTGTAGTTATTGATCTTAAGGACTGTTTTTTTACCATACCTCTACAAGAACAAGATAAGGAGAGGTTCGCTTTCACTGTACCTACTTTCAATAATGCCCACCCATTAAAAAGATACCAATGGAGGGTCCTTCCACAAGGGATGTTGAATAGCCCCACCCTATGCCAATATTTAGTCCAACAACCATTAGAAGTGATATACAAACAATTCCCACAATCTACCATTTACCATTATAATGATGGTATATTGTTAGCAGACCCAGACATAAACACCTTAGAAAGACTGTTTGAAGAAGTGAAGAAGGTGTTGCCTGATTGAGGACTTCACATTGCCCTTGAAAAGATACAAAGAGAGGATTCTATCAGTTATTTGGGATTGAAAATAGGCTTGCAAACAATTAGACCTCAGAAGGTACAACTTAAGAGGGACAGATTAAGGACACTTAATTATTTTCAGAAACTATTAGGAGATATCGCCCACATATGACCAGTTATTGGTATTAAAAACTATGAACTGGTTCATTTGTTCAAAACTTTAGATGGCAATAAGGATCTCAACAGTCCCAGGGAATTCTCTGCTGAAGCTGAGAAAAAATTAGCATTGGTGGAAAAGAGATTACAAGAAGCACATGTTAACCGTATAGACCTAGACCTTGACTGCATCCTGGTTATTTTGCCTTCTGAATATTCCCCTACAGGAGTCATAATGCAAAGAGAATATATTATATTAGAATGGATATTTCTGCCACATAGACCAAATAAAAAACTGAAAACATACATTGAAAATATTTCAGATCTGATCTTCAAAGGAAAATTCAGCCTTCGACAATTGACTGGAAAGGATCCGGCAGAAATTGTTATACCTTTGACCAATGAGGAAATTGATCAATTATGGGCAGACAATGGACCTTGGCAAAAGGCCTGTAGTGGTTTTCTGGGGGAGATTAATAATAAATATCCCTGAAGCAAAAGGATTCAGTTTATAAAGAAAACTAATTGGATTTTCCCCCATGTGGTACAGGATAAACCTATTTCTGGAGCTCCTACATTTTTTACTGATGCAAATAAAATGGGAAAGGCTGGTTATAAATCAGAAAACTTCAGTAAGGTGACACAGAGTCCTTATGATTCTGTTCAGAAGGCAGAACTGTATACCCTTATTATGGTGTTATTGGATTTTACTGGACCTCTTAACCTGATAACTGACTCTCATTATGCAGAAGGAGTTGTATTTCATATTGAAACTGCTGATTTTATTTCTGATGATACAGAATTAACCTTTTTGTTTGTACAGCTACAGGATATCATCAGAAATAGAACACATCCTATGTATATAACACATATAGGGGCTCATTCAGGCCTTCCTGGCCCTTTAGCACAGGGTAATGATGAGATCGATTGGTTATTGATAGGGAATGTGGTAGAAGCCTCAGAGTTTCACAACAAGCATCATGTCAATAGGAAGGGATTAAAGAAGAGTTTTCCCATCACTTGGCATCAAGCCAAGGAAATTTTATGAAAGTGTGACAAGTGTTCCCTTTACAATCAACCATCCTTACCCACTGGGAGTAATCCTAAGGGTACAAGGAGCAATGAAATTTGGCAGATGGATGTGTTTCACTTCCCAGAATTTGGTAACATGAAATACGTTCATCATACCATTGACACCTACTCAGGAATGCAGTGGGCTACTGCCCTGAGTTCTGAAAATGCTAATACAGTACTCATTCATCTTCTGGAAGCCATGGCCATATTGGGAATTCCTGATCAAATTAAGACTGACAATGCTCCAGCATATGTTTCCCAGAAAATGAAGCAAATTTTTGGATATTATGAGATAAAGCACCTTTGGGATACCACACAATCCCATTGGACAAGCAGTTGTGGAAAGATCCTATCGTACCTTGAAAGAGATGCTTCATAAACAGAAAGGTGGTATGAAAAAACCTAGGGAGAGGTTACATAGTGCCTTGTTGACATTAAACTTTCTTAATGCTGATGAGAAAGGAACTTCAGCTGCAGAAAAACACTGGGTAATAGAAAGGACTTCTGAGTTGAATCAACCTGTTTATTTCAAGGATGTACTAACTTCAGATGGAATCCAGGGCATGTGCTTTGTTGGGGTAGGGGTTTTGCTTTTGTTTCCACAGGAAAAGAGAAAATATGGGTACCAACAAGATTGATAAAGAACTGATTTGAAAAGAAGAACCCTCCTGAGGAAAAGGAGTAATGGCTCATATGCCGATAAGACAATTGGATATGTGGTAAGGAACATTCATTTAATTGAGGGGGGGCAGGGTTTTAATTTTGTTTTTACAGAAGAATGGATACAACCCTCTTCACAAAGCTAAAACAATGCTGAATGCTCAGACTTTTGAAACGTTAAAAGGACTACAGGGTATTACAAGGACAACTAACACTGACAGGCACTAAGGGTAATTTCTCTATTCTCACAGCTGTATAATGATTATGTATTTATATATATAAAGGAGGTCCTGGTTTGGTAACACAAAAGACTGGCTTTGGAGGTGGAGTAAGTGGCTTTCTCCTTCTCTATACCCAAGCATATTGGTAAATAAAACTTTAACAACTCTGTCTCACATCAGAAAAGCCACCCGAAGTGGGACAGAAAATAGATGAAATATATATGGACCAATCTTATCTCACTTTTATTTTAAATCTTAAATCTTACTTCTTTCTACATTTCCTACTCTCTTAATCTAAAAATCTTGTCTGCACACAATTCTTTCTGATGGTTCAATATCTTCAGTTAATAGTATTCATTGGATTCCCCACTGTAAAAAACAATTTCTCCTACCAGCACTCTCCAAGGCATCCATAAGGAAGATGGGGCCCCCACCAGAAAAAAAGCAGAAAATGAAAGATCTTTGAGACAGAGAAAAAAGGAACCTGCTGTTTGTCACTCAGTGATCACCTTTGAGGTATAGACCAATCAGTACAGTTGTAAGATAGTTTCATATCATATCTTTAACAAGAATTTCAGATGGACTCACTCAGTACGATGAGAATGGTTATAGACATTTGTGGAATGGTTATCTATGTTTACAGTTACTTCATTAGGACTTAACCATTGTTTAGTTTACAGGACTCCACAGAGATACCGTCGCCCACAGGCCAGTATGAAGCAACTTAATGAAAGAACTACATCCCTTTCCCAATAAGTTGGTAATCCAAGGGAGGGTTATGGTCAATTATCATTTTGATATGATGGTTATAAGTTTATCTTGGGTAGAGGATAGAATGATATTATTGATGTAAGAATTTCAAAAAAGAGAGAGAGAGAGAGTGAGAAAGAAGGAAAAGGGAATAGATAGGAGATCATTATACTTGCAAACACCTATTAACCAAAGGATGTATGAAAAATGAATCGCCATGGTACAAACATTTGTGTATTGATACAAATGGAAAATCAATCTATATGTTTGACTGAGATAATATGTATATTGCTACAAAGTTGAATGTATAATTGCCTTATTTTGCACGTGTCTACCTCTATTTAAAATATTTTGCAAGTCAATATGTATTAAGTACATTGCCATTTCCATAATGCAATTTCTACCTCTAATTATTTATGCTAGTCATAAAATTTGTTGTAACATATATACAAGTTGTTTTATGTAACTCTGTTTAGATATTTTGTATAACAATATATAGTTAGGATATTGTTATCTTTTGATACAAAATGTGTATTTTGGTCAATATTCATAAGAATGTTATACTTGAGTATATTATAGAGGAGCTGTACACTCATTTTTCAATGCCCATTTTTACAATGTTAGCTTCACTTTCTTGGTTGATTGGGATTGCAGATTATGGTTACTCAGATTTGCCACCTAATAGTCAGGGTACTCAGGCTTTTCAGAACCATGTTAGAATATACCAGGTAGATAGGCGTCTTCAACCACTTCATAGACCGAGAGAATATGGCATTCAAGATTTTGTTATCTCGAATTTGGCCTTCAGAGACCTGACAACTCCTGGCATCACCGTTCCTTTCTCAAGGTGGTGTTGTTCATCACGGATCTCTTGCAAAGAGATTGTCTTATTTGGTGAACAATGGCCTGAGGGGCAAAGAACAGCACTTGCCCTGACTGCTGTCAGCGTGCTCACTATCCGAAATGGACGAGTAGGATGAAGGATAGAGACTGCCAAAGCCTGCCTAGACAGGATAAGACTGTCCTACCAAAAAATACCCTGCTTCTATGGAGACTTGTCAGATATCATAGGCCTGTAGCCATAAGGATGGATAGTCCCGTTGTGCAGAGAAGTGGTGGATGACTGTCCAGGTAGTTAACTGTCATTGTCTTCTCCTCAATTTTGGAAGTTACTTCAACATGCTTCCAACTTCAGGTATATATTTTCCTTCTCAGGTCTTGATGGTGTTGAAGACTGGATAGTTGAGGTTGTTATTACTTCACATCTCAGCACGGACACTCAGGTGTTAGAACTTTATTGTTGACATAAACAGCATTGAAGCAATCCCTGTGCATTTCCTCATATCAACATTTTAGACATTAAATTGCACCTTGTATATGTTGTTTGTTAGTGGTAGTTTGATCTCACTTATGTTAGTACCTTTCTCTTCTCCAGACACTGCCTTATAATGATCCCTATAGTATGTAGTTTTATATTTAGTTTAGAACCTTCTTATTTAGACAGAAGGGGGAGATGTAGCAGGAAATCTGAAGTTACACAAAAAACCCACGCCGGAGTGCTGAGCCGGGGGAGTCAGTCGTCCGGGGGGAATTGACAAAAGAGCGCCGCACCAGAATACGGAAGCGTCTTGTTGCTGGATGAGTGACGTGGGAGGAAGGACCAGCCGGCTGGGACTGCTCCCACTCTGCTGCACAGATCGTTACATGGATAGCTCCTGCTCTGCATGGTTAGGATTGCTCTGGCTCTTCATGGTTGGGACTGTTCCTGCTCGCTGCAGTGTGAATCGTTCATGCTCTCCAAGGTCCTGCTCTTCGCTTCTCCGTCCTTCTCTTACTTTTTCTCCTCCTTCCCTGGAACAATCCCTGTTATGTAAGTAACTTTTAAATAAAAATCCTTAGTTAGCATATATTTCTTGATGGGTTAGTAGCACGATACACCTTCAAAAAGGTACCAATATACAAGAATAACTCACAGAAATCAGTAGCCCTCCTATACACTAAAGATAAAGGGCTGAAAAAGAAATGTGGGAAACACCATCCATTATGATAGTTGCAAATAGAATAAAGTACCTTTGAGTAACTATAACCAAGGAAGTAACAGATCTATTTGACAAAAACTTCGAAACTCTGAAGAAAAACATTGAAGACAATATCAGAAACTGAAAGCTCTCCCATGTTCTTGGATAGGTAGGATCAACATAGGAAAAATGGCAGTTCTACCCAAAGTAATCTACAGATTCAACACACTTACAATCAAAATTGTGACACAATTTTTTACAGACTTTGAATAAACAATACTCAATTTCATTTGGAATAACAAGAAGTCTAGGATTGCCAAAACAATTTTGCTCAAAAGAAGAACTGCAGGAGGCAACGTCATCCCTGCCTTCAAGTTATGCTATAGAAATACAGTGGTAAATTCAACCTGGTACTGGCATTAAAACAGACTGGTGGAGCAATGGAATTAAATTGAAGATCCTGACATTAACCCATAAAACCTGTGACAAAGAGGCCAAAAATATTCAATGGAAAAATATGTAGTATCTTTAACAAATGGTGTTGTCATAACTGAATGATATAAATATATATATATATAGAAAAATTCGAGTAGATCCAAGCCTATAACTCTGCAGAAAACTCAACTCCAATTGGATCATAGACCTCAGCATGAACCCAGCCACACTGAACTTGATAGAAAAGAAAGTAGGAAAAACCCTCCAATGCATTGGCACAGGTGACTACTTCATAAATATAATATCAGTATCACAGACACTAAGAACAACAATCAATAAGTAGAACCTTCTGAAACTGAGAAACTTCTCTAATGCCAAGGACACAGTCAATAAGATAAAATGATAGCCTACAGAACAGGAAAAGATTTTTACTAACTCTACAAGTAACAGAGAAGTAGTCACTAAAATATATATAGAACTCAAGAAACTAGAGTCCAAAACCCTGAATTACCCAATCAAAAAAATGGCGCTCAGAACTGAAGAGGGAATTCTCAGCAGAAGTACAAATGGCTGAAAGGCACTTGAAAAAGTTCTCAACATCTTGTACCCATGCACTCTGTAGCTGACAGAGATAAACTCTTATTGCCACGGTCCCCCCAGTGGCTGCTGAGGAAATTTGCATGTCTACCCACCTTCAACTGAGCAAACGGATAAGGACTGGGGACCCTGAAGGACAGACTCAGACCCTGCCCAGAGGTGAGGAGGGGTCAGCAGGCCCTAGAGCCTGTATCCCTGCCAGGGAGAGTTGAGCTTCCGTTGGTTCCAGTTCTGGGACTGGTTGCTGTCTGCAGAGCATGTACCCATGCACTCTGTAGCAGACAGAGATAATCTCTGACTGCCACGGTCCCCCCAACTGCTGCTGAGGGAATTTTTATGGCTGCCACCCCACCTCCAATTGGTCAAACAGAGAAAGATTGAAGACTGGATATTCAGTCCCTTGCCCAGAGCAGAGGTAAAGATTGAGCAGACCTTTGCCTCAGAGGTGACAGGAGGCACAGAAGCCCGAGTGCCACAACTCAGCAGGAGCCACCTAACCATGAACCACTGAAGCCATGGGCAGATGCCAGAGCAAAAATTTACATAATAATATAAAGAACAACAATGTAACACCAGAAGAAAGTGGCAATCCTAAAAATACAAGACCTGAAATGAGCAATGAAGAGGAAACAGAAGGAAGCAACACCAAAAATTCCTTTATGATGATCATCGAAGCTCTCAAAGAAGATATGAAAAATATAGCCTTAAAGAAATAGAAGAAAAAAACAAACAAAAAAATGGAAGAGATGAACAAATCTATGAAAGAAACATGCCAGGAAATAAAAGCTGAAATAGCAGCAATAAAAAAGGCACAAAATGAGGCAAAGATGGAAACAGAAAATCTGAAGAAAAAAGCTGGAACCACAGATACAAGCATAACAAAGAGAGTTCAAGAGATGGAAGATAGAACCTCTGAAGTGGAAGACTCAGTAGCTCAAATAGATATATCGGTCAAAGAAAATACTAAAACTAAAAAAGCCATAACGCAAAATGTTCAGGAAATCTGGGACACCATGAAAAACTTAATTTGAGAATAATAGGAATAGAAGAAGGAGAAGAATACCAGCTCAAAGGCACAGATAATGTTTTCAATAAAATCATAGATGAAAACTTCCCTAACCTGCAGAAGAAAATGCCTATAAAGATACAAGAAGCTTACAGAACACCAAATAGATATGACCCCCCCAAAAAGTCAGTGCGCCACATTATAATCAAGCCACAAAACATACAGAACAAAGAAAAAATTTTAAGAGCTGCAAAAGAAAAGGGTGAACTTACATATAATGGCAGACCCATCAGAATAACACCTGACTATTCAATGGAAACTATGAAAGCTAGAAGGGCTTGGTCAGAAGTCATACAGACACTAAAAGAGCATAGCTGCCAAACTAGAATACTATACCCTGAAAAATTATCAATCACCATAGATGGAGTAAACAAGATATTTCATGGCAAAGTCAGACTGAAAGTATATCTATCTACCAATCCAGTGCTACAGAGAGTATTAAAGGGAACATTCGAACATAAGGACCCCAAATACACCCATGAAACCACAAACAATCAATAATTCCACAGAAGAATACTCCAGAGAAAGGAAATACAAACAAGTTACCACCAAAAATGACAGGAAATATCAATCAATGGTCACCAATTTCCCTTAATATCAATGGACTCAAATCTCCTATAAAACATCACACACTAACAAGATGGATACAACAACAGAAGCCATCCTTCTGTTGCCTACAAGAAACACACCTCAACCACAAGGACAGACACAGGCTTAGAATAAAGGGTTGGGAAAAAATTTTCCAGTCAAATGGTCCTAAGAAACAAGCAGGTGTTGCAATCCTAATATATAACAAAGTAGACTTTAAGTCAAAAGCAATTAAAAGGGACCAAGATGGTCACTGCTTATTCATCACAGGAAAAACTGGTCAAGAGGAGATTTCAATCTTAAATATTTATGCCCCTAATGTAGGGGCACCTACATATGTAAAAGAGACACTGCTAAAGCTCGAATCCCAAATCAATTCTTACACCCTAATAGTGGGAGACTTCAATACCCCACTTTCAACCCTGGATAGATCAACCAGACAGAGCCTCAACAGAGAAATAAGGAGTCTAAATGAG